>CAJDSM010015805.1:0-22408 GCA_903981925.1 Ostrea lurida
CGCCCGGAGTGACCCCGAGTAAAGAGGTAATAGTCGGGGGTTGCAAGTGCCCTTCCTTGCAGTTTTATAGTTATCCTTTTGATCGTTACAGGGGAGAACTTGAGCTATTACTAAGTGAGCTTTGCTCCAATATTTCTAGTTTGAATATGTAACTTTGGTTGTGCTGTCATCAGGGGCATTTGATTTTGTGATATCAATGGTGAATTTATTGGTGAAAGACACAAATTTGAAAAGCACCATGGTGTAGTAGATTGTCTTCAGATAGTAACCTTTGGAGCAGACTTTGCTTTAAATTCAGTGATTGTATGACTTCTCTAATGTGGCCATTGTCTCTATAGGGATCACGACAGTCTCCTACTCCTCCCATGGAGATCCTGAACACACGACTTGTCACTCAGCCGAGGAATCTTGGGGACAAAAAAAGTGAATTTCTTAGGGCGCTGCGTCGAGAAAATTCAGGGTATTCACCAGAAGATACACAAAGAGCTGGAGGAAAGGTGGGGAAGGATTTGGGTTCAGATACATGATAGAGCAATTTTATTGGCATGCTTTAAATTTCCTGGAGATTTTCATGCATCCTTCCATTGTTATAAACCACTTACCATGTTCATACATAACATGTGAATAATGATTTACTCTCAAATATTGCCTCTTACAGACAGGTTTCTTGTTTTCATGAGAGAAAAAAAAATTGTTTGGGGAAAAAAGATTTTGGCATTGGTTCATTCATATAGCTGTCACTACTTAAAACTTTAAAGACGTTAAAGTTTGCTGCATGACTTATTTTCTATACTACTTTCCTCTCTTCTGTAAGTTTGAGTGTGGGTTAGTTTGTGCATGGGTTAGATTTATGCTCAGAATACCTCAGCAGATTCTGTTTGCTCCTGTCGCATGTACAGGTTGCAGTGACTCCTTACTTGAGTTTAACTTTGATTTTTAATGGCAGGGTGAAGGTTTGGACACAGTCACTAATGGCATCAGTGACCTGGAAATGGATGACAACCAAGAGAGTCTTCTGTCGAGTTCTTTGGAAGCTGAACAAAGGTAAAACATTTTCCCGTCTGAATTTTTTATTTCTATACCTTCATAACTAGAGAGATGCCAGTCGTTGCTCAGTAGTTAGAGCATTCACCTTGCAACTTGGAGGTCGTGAGTTCGAGCCCCAATCATGTCATGGCTGAGTGAAACCTAAGACGTGAAAACAGGTAGCAATTGCTCCTTCCCCAAATGCTTGGCATTTAGAAGTGAGAATTACTGGTCTTTCAGATATGACCTTAAAAACGGATGTCCGATGTCACGGCATGCTATAGAACCCTCACTGCTACGGCCCTGGGCGCTAAGTATAGGTCTAAATTTGTGGTACTTTACCTACAGCTGGTGATATCTCTACATGAGTGAAAAATTTTTGATGTGACGTAAAACAAATAATCAATCTTATGACCTTGATCTTGGGGTTTAACCTTTATTTGAGAACTTTTAAATAACTTTTGATTGGTTGGTGCTGAGGCTTTTGTATTTCTTGTGACCAGACCTTTCTTTTGGTACCGAGGTTTTTGACCTAGACCTTTGGGTTTAACTCAATTTTAAAAACTTTGGCCATTATCAATGTTTCACAAGCACATCAACAGAATAACACTTTTAATCAAGGGCCATATAATTAAGTTTTGGAGTTTTATGTTCTCAAGCACATGGATTAGCAATCTTATGGTTTGGGATACGTTGATGAGGTTAATATATATTCTAGACGAATAATTACATGTACTTGTTAGTTTGACAGATTTTGTTTGATATATTATTTTAGGTTGCTGAAGGAAATGGGATGGACAGAAAGTGATGAAGAGGAGTATGTGATAACGGAAGATGAGAAAAAAGAGTTTCAAGACAGATGCTCTAAACAGGTCCGTGCATCGAAGAGATTGATGTTATATTTTAGTTTTTGAATTCGATAAATTTGGTAGTTATTACATGCAATTTTAGGTACAGACATTTTATGCATACATGTGCAGCAATTTCTCAATCTGTATGCACTAAATAGTGTTAAAGTTGTGTTACCTTAAAAATACATTTTAACAGTCTCTTAAATTTTTTTTTACTGCATCTTGAGGGAACCTTGAAATCGCTAACAATGTATGAATTTGTTTTACAGACCACAATGCAAAAAAATAATGGCAGGTTGCAGAAAACTCTCAGCCCTAAACATGTTCCAATTTATCAGCCCAATGTTCTGGAACTGAATGACACTATATCCTCATCCGATTCCGACAGTGACGACAACGCATGATACGGGAGCCTTCCACTTCATTCTCATCACACATATCTAGTTGTGCCACAAGCCATGCACTGGGTGCATTGTCTACCCAACTGTCTCTGCTAGTCCAGTGAATTTTCTTCTTGTGAAGGATTTATTTCTGTAGAAAACAAGCACATTTTGCTGTTATGGCAATGTCAATAATCATTGATTTATAATAAACATTTGGAGGAGGAGTGAAATATTTTACAAGATTTATTCCTTGAATTTGACAAATATGGAAGCATGTGGAAATTATCAATGTCTTGTTTGATTTGGTGGGGTTTAATTGAGCTCGGATATACATGTTAACAGATAAATAATGGATAGATTTCTCGTGAGCATATCATATGTGATTAAATCTGATTTTTTTAAATTTAGAATTTTACGTGCTATATTTCTACCATTAGCTCATTCTTTTGGAATGTGGAATAAGTTTGGAATAGAGTTGAATATTTGGCTTTGATAAAACCCATTTTCAAATTATTTTTAAAACTTGCTATACACATCAAAATGTAAATATATTTATATACATGTATCTTGAATTTTCTTCTTTTTTTTTTTTCAATCTTTCACATGTATAATTTTGTACACATTGAGAGGGAATCTTGTAGAATTTCAGGCATTTTGAAATAGCATCTAAGTCAAACTATATCATTATCACTTTGCTCAAATACATATAAAGCACATTGATTATAACTTTGCATGAGTTATTGTCCGGTGTGATGATTTCAGCTTTAAAAAGTACTGAAAACATAGTCATAACGTGCTCAAATTTCATATTGAATTTAATTTTGCATGATGCAAAATTTGAGAGGTTTCTGGTGTATTGAATTGTTTGAATTAATTGAACCTTGTTTGAGAAATGATTAAGATTTATCCTACATAGTGTATTTTAATTATGTTTCAGTTTGTATTTTATGATGTGATGAAATATTCTGTAGGTTTTCAATAATGGGTAATAAAGAAATTGTATGCTATTTTTGTTTTTGGTCCAAAAATTTTTATACCATAATGGGGGAAAAACTCCCTAAATATTGCATGCTGTTATGTTTTATAGTTCCGTGATAATGTTCTCTGTTCATAATTTCTACTGCCCAAAAGGAGATAGTTGTGCAAAACTTGGTGTTACATAACTAAACATGAACTGGTGATGTTGCAGATTCTACTGTCAATATTTAGGGAATTATCATACGGTTATAAGTGTTGTACCTCACTTGATTTGCTAGAAGATGCGTGTACCATGCTGATATTGCGATCAACACACAATACATGAGTTGGTTTTTTGGAGACCAAAATTTAAAAATGTTCCACAAAAGGCAAGTAAGAGTTATTGAACTATGCCTTGATAAATAGAGGTTTTAAGACAGAGCCATATTCTTGTTTATGGCAATATTTTTTTCTGATGTGTTAATGTCAATTGATTGTGAAGAGTTTAGTCCTTGTTAGTTCAGCATATCTGATTGTTAAAGTTATGGATGAAAGATTATTTTTGTAGCAAAACATTGTTTGAAGGAGTAGTAAAATAACTGTTATCCATTTTATTGAAAAGACCAAGGCCCGACAGTATTTTATAGAACTTGGTGGTTTTTTATATATAACAGAAATCTTAGAAATACAGTATTAATGTATAAACATATATTTTTGTCACTGAAATGTTTGTTTAGCTTGCAGGATAATTGCAATATTTTATCAACTTAAAGTAGCAGCCCACCTAAGAAATCATGCAATATTGAGAATTATTTGTCATTAAAAGTGCCTACAAATGGTTTTTTTAAAAATATATTTTATTGTACCATGGATGTACATAGTAATCATAATTATTTTTTTTTATATATCAACCATTGGCACGTAAATGATAATTGATGGAAAATTTCTTAAAATACAGAGTTCTTTATTACAGAGTCCTTTAATTTAAATTTGGGGGGGGGGGGGGGGGGGGGGGGGCAAAGATGTAAAGCTATCTTGCATGCACATTGGCCATACTGCAAACCACAGTTAAATTTTGGTACTATTCAGGGAAAAATTGATTTGTTACATTTTCATCGATAAACTACAATCTACATGATGCTTACTTGGACTGCTACTTAAAACAGTTCTTTTTTTGTTTTTTTCATTTGCAAGAAAATGGCAGCAGTATATGATTTTAAAAAATTAACACCCATAACTCATTACACATTGAAATATCTTTAAATGCACACATTTATTCAAAGAATAAATGAAATATATCTCAAGTCTCTCAGTGAACCATTGTTGCAATTATTTTTTAAGTTATGTATTTTCTTGGATTCTGTCTGGTAGAGAAGTTTAAGATTTGGTGATGCATCAATGACAGTTTGATAAGATGTATACATGTATTGTACAGAACTTAATGCTGGGTTTTGACATGCAGAAGTGAAAAAAAAAAATTATTACCATGTTATCTTTGCTCTCTGAAAGCACAAACTTGTATACATGTTTCACAGACCGCACTTTTGTAGCTGTGTTATTTTTGTACCACATAGTTATTGTGAAGTTTTAAATTGGAACATAACCTCACTGATAAGGGTATGTAAAATGAACTATGCAAGGATAGTGATAGGGCATGAACCTTTCTTAAAATCGGGAGATTCTTTGTCATAAAGTGAAAACTTTGAAAGTTACAGATATTAAATGCTACTGTTTTTCATAGTAAGTTCCACGATATAATATGAATGCAGGCATAAGCTGTGCTAATGTTTTGCTGTAATGTCATGTTCAATGTTGACTACAAACATTTAGTTTTCTTTCCGTCGTGGGTTGGATTATTTTAGGTGTAACCCTCCATTTTCCACATCATATTTTCTTCTATTTTTATTTTATGATATACATATTCTTATCAGAAATTCAGGTACAGTTGTATAACCAATTGAAATTTACTGATCTCCTTTAGTAATTTACAAATACTGCTGCCTTGATGTTTATTTTTTCTCCTGTCTGTCCACCTTTGAATAGGAAGAAATATATATGAACCAGTATATGTATTTTGAAAGGTTTTTTTATGCATTTTTGATAAAATAATTGATGTGAAAAACTTCATTGCCAATTTGTTTTACCCATTACAGATATTTTAAACACTTTTCACATTTTCCCAAATAATTTCATTGACACAAGAATATGACATATTAATACAGTAGACTTGAGCACAATGACTTGCGTTTACATAGGCTATAACCATTGGTCCAACAGATCTGAAGCTATAAATCACGTATGCAGTTTTGTTTCTATTTCTGTCTTGTTTTGTTTTGGTTTTTTTTAGCGACATGTACAGGGATAAGTTCAACATTCTATCAGTATGGTACAGAGATGGAATAGCTTTGTATCTTATGACCGTTGGTTGATGGTTGGGTTTGACTAATCCCCTTCATTTTTAATTTTTGTAGCAATAGGTTTGAATCCTGTTTATAATCAGGTTAAATATGACTTTTCTAAGGATATCCCCTGATGAACAGTGGGCCATTTTTTCTTGATTACCAATCAGAGGAAACTTTGTACATCCAGTTTAAAGATGTTTATACAGGTTTTATTTTTGCTTCACTGCAGCTATTTCATATGGAAATAAAAGACTGCAATTTGCGCTGCTGTTTGTTTTCTTGACTATATACATGGCCTTCATGTTTAAAACTAGATATGTGTCGGTGCGACACGAATGTTCCCGCCTACAGTTAAGTCCAATGAAGGAAATTTGTAAGGTTAAAATTGAAAGCAGTCATTTTTCAAATCCATGGGGCAACTAAATTTCTATATTTATAGAAAATCAGTTCAATATATTGAAATGCATTTATTGACACATCAAAAATACTGAAATTATAGGTAATCTGCATTTAAAAAGGCAGTTTGATCAACTTAGTTTCGTTTCATAGATTTTTGTTGGAGTTGTGCTCCTTTGATCAACTTTAAGTTTATTGTTGGAGTTGTGTCCCTTTAACTCATTTTAAAATATACACCTGCATACCAAAAAATCAATTCAATATCTCAAAGTGTTAAGAAAAGTCTGGAAAACTGGTGATAACAGTAATTTTTCAAGGTTGAAGGGGCACAACTCCATAAAAAGTCAACGAAACACGATCTGTAAATTAATCGTTAATATACTCCTGCATACCAAAAATCGAATTCAATATCTCATAGCATTAAGAAAAGTCTGGAAAACTGGTCTTAACAGTAATTTTTCAAAGTTGGAAGGGGAACAATTCCATAAAAAAAAACAATGAAACGAAACTTGATATTGAACTCAATATACATCAAATCAGTTCAATATCTCGAAGCATATAGAAAAAAATCTGGAAAACTGGTCATGAAGTAATTTTTGGCCGGGTTGCACGAGTGCAAAACCGGCTTATAAAATGGTGAATGGCGGGCGGGGAAATAATTTCTGTAACACTTTACTCAGTAACTACTTATCGTAGCCTCATGACATTTAACATTTATCATCAGTGGGTGGTCCCATATTGTGGGATCCGATTTCAGATTTGTCCGACTCCTACTTTCCGTTTTTACTCCTTACTTAAAATATTTTCCAGTGTTATTCTTAATAGCGCAAATTTTCGTAACACTTTACTCAGCAATTAATTATCGTAGCTCATGACCTTTGATATCCATCATCAGCGGGTGGTCCCATATGGTGGGATCCGATTTCAGACCTTGTCCGACACCTACTTCCTGTTTACAACTTAGAATATTTTCCAGTGTTATTCTTAATAGTGCAAATTTTCATAACACTTAACTCAGCAATTAATTATGTAGCCGCATGACCTTTGATATTCATCATCAGCGGGTGTCCCATATCGTGGGATTCGATTTCAGACCTGTCCGACACCTACTTCCTGTTTACCGAACATATTTACAGCAACCCGGCCATTTCTGTCTTTGACACATTTTTCAAAGCTTGAAGGGGCAAAACTCCATAAAAAATCAACGAACTGAAACTTTACTCATCTTAGCCAGCCAAAGGTTTTCGGTCCACTCTGCTCCCTGCATACCAAAAATCAGTTCAATATCTCAAAGCGTTTAGAAAAAAGTCCAGAAAACTGGTCATGCCGTAATTTTTCAAAGGGGCAAAACTCCATTTTAAAAAAATCAACTAAGCGTAATGAAACTTGATCTGTTACTCATTAATATACACCTGCACATTAAAAAAATTGGTTCAATATCTCTAGGGGTTTAAAAAAAAAAGGACCAGAAAACTGCTCGTTGCGGAAGGACATACAAGGGGAAACTACACTGTATATGCCCCGAACACTTTGTGGAGGGGGCATAAAGAATTGTAGAATGTTATGTTTATTAGTTGAGTTATTAACTTGTCATCTTTAGCTTATGGTGTGCAAATGCCTAGACCCCAGTATTTCGTCTGCAGTATGTCGAATATTATTGAAGGTTTACTAGTGTCCCTATCTGCAATAATGTAGCCCTCTCAGAATAAACAAAAATAGGAGAGGGCTACATTATTGCAGCTATAGTGGCTCTTGAAAGTGGTTAATCAATTTTGTTGTTTAAATTTCGACTTAAATTGTCTACTTTCATTTCTGTCAGAAATTCCCAACTGTTAAAGTAGATCTACCGGTACTATCTTATTCATGGGGAAATGACTATCATTACAAATAATATCTGGGCAATTGACAAATGGTGACAGAAGACAATGCCAAAATATACTAGACATCATACGAATATGCAATCAGAACTGTCATCACCATAGACAGAATTGCCAAGTCACTAGCAAATGGGGAACAAGTAGATGTAATACTGCTTGACTTCTCCAAGGCTTTTGACAAAGTTCCAAACCAGAGGCGTCTGCACAAGTTGGATTACTATGGAGTGAGAGGGGCAACTTGGAGATGGATCCAGGACTTTCTATCCAAAAGAACACAGCGCGTTAACCTTGAAGGCATATCCTCCACCCAACCTGATGTCATTTCTGGAGTTCCACAAGGAACAGTCATGAGGCCGCTCTTGTTCCTGACATAAACGACCTGCCAGAGCACACTCAGTCAGAGGCACGGCTATTCACGGATGGTTTCCTGCTATTCTGGAAAATAACCAAAACGACGGACGCAGAGCAACTCCAACAAGACCTAACATCGCTTCAGGATTGGGATTAACAGTGGCAGATGGAATTCCATCCTCAGAAAAGCACGGTGATCCATATTCATTACATGGTCATCGCCTTGAAGAAGTAAGCAGTGCCAAATACCTAAGAGTTACCATCCACAACAAGCATAAATGGAAGACAAAAGGACGCTTCAATAGTTCACCTCTACAAGCGCAAAGGGAACATGCAGTCCTGTGACAACCACCAAGGAATTTCACTGCTATCCATTGCTGGAAAAATCCTCGCACGTATCATGCTCAACAGACTCCTTTGCCACCTGGAAGCCAATTTGGTTTTCGTGCAGGCAGAGGAACAGTCGACATGATCTTTGCTGCAAAGCAACTACAGGAAAAATGTCAGGAGCAAAGTGTTAATCTCTACACAACCTTTGTAGACCTAACAAAAGCTTTTGACACCGTCAACCGATCGGGTCTTTGGCTCATCATGGAGAAATTCGGGTGTCCACCAAAATTCACATCAATAGTGCAACAATTTCATGTTGGAATGCAGGCCCATGTTCTCGAAGATGGAAACCAATCTCCGTCCTTTGCAGTTACAAATGGCGTGAAGCATGGCTGTGTGCTGGCTCTGACGTTGTTCAGCATGATGTTCACCACCATGCTATTGGATGCATTCACGGAACAAGATCCAGGCATTGATATAAGGTACCGCACGGATGGAGGAATGTTCGATCTTCTCCACCTGAAAGCTGAGACCAAAGTTCACTACCAAAGGATAAGATACCTTCTTTTTGCTGATGACTGTACTTTGAATGCCCATACACAACCAGACATACAACATAGCCTCAACAAGTTCTCAGCTGCTTGCGACAACTTTGGACTTACAATAAGCACAAAGAAAACTGAGGTAGTGTTACAACCAGCACCCAATAACCCCTACACAGAGCCAGATTTCAGTCTGGTTAAAATCAAACCTCTCACTTCGCTCATTACCAGCAACTATCCGTATAATGAGCGAAGTGAGAGGTTTGATTTTAATCAGACTGAGCCAGATTTCTACATCAAGTCAGAGCGACTCAATCCTGTGGAGAAGTTTACCTGAATCTTGGAGAGCACCCTGTCAAGACAGGTCCACATTGTCGATGAGGTCAACTCCCGTATAGCAAAGCAAGTTTTGCATTTGGTCGACTGAAGAAATCTGTATGGAACCGCCGTGGTATCGCTACAGAACAAGAGATCAGTGTATACAGAGCAGTTGTTATGACAACCTTACGTATGCAAGCAAGACTTGGACAGTCTATCAAAGGCACACCAAGAAACTCAACCATTTCCATACAGTGTGTCTTTGGAAAATTCTCGGTGTCAGATGGCAGGATAAAATTCCGGATACCGAAATCCTTAGCCGAGCTACATGTTACAGCATTAACACTATGTTGCGCTCAAACCAACTCTGCTGGGGCGGTCATATCCGAAGAATGGAAAACAACCGTATTCCAAAACAGCTCCCTGTACGGTGAACTGCAACACGGAATCATGCGAACCAAAGGTGGCCAGAAAAAAGCGCTACAAGGTTTCCTTAAAGTCTCCGCCAAGCTGCAAAATGTCATGAGGAAAATCATACCCATTTAGCAATTTAAGCGAGGGCAAAGCGGAAAGAAGAGCAGCATCACACACTCCATCTGGACCTTCTTGTCATATTTGTGGAAACGTTCCATGCAAGGATTGGACTTGTCAGTCATCTCCGATCCAACAACAAACAACCAAAGATGAAATATGGTCATCTTCGACAACGAAGGACGAACTACCAAATGGAAGGAGCATACCTCCAACATAAAGACCAAAGCCACAAAGACCCTTGGACTATCAAGAGGAACTTGAAAAAAATTGTAAACCTTCAATCCAATTCATGGCCTATCAGACAATAGTCCGCCCATCATTGGAATATGCAAGTTTTGTTTGGGACCCATACCACCAAAACCTGAAAAAGATCTTGGAAGGTGTTCAAAGGAGAGCAGCCAGATTTGTCACCAGTAACTACAGGTATCGCTCACCGGGCAGTATGATGCACATGATTCATCAGGAGCCCGGAAGTATCTCCAATTCTCCGCTGGCAAGAAAGTATACAACAACTTCTTCCCACGCACAATCCGCGACTGGAACAACCTACCATCTTTGAACAGTGAGGATGACTGGTTCCATCGAGACATTCGGCATGCTGCTGACTTTCACCCAGACAGCATGCTCCAGTCAGTGAGATACCAGACAAAGTGTTTTATCCATATTTTGATTGTAAAATTGTCGGAGGGATTGTAGCCGTGCTTAGCATGCGTCGGTGCATATTTACACTCCCCTGGGAATCCTGCACTTTCACAGGAAGAAGAAAGAAGGAGAAACATATACATAGATGTGTACCAATAATTGGTCAGAAATGAACTCAATTATGCTGTTTTAATTAATATATTCATCTCTTGATAATAGCATGGAGCTTTTTATTTGACATAAAAACCATAATAGATATTTCTGGAAAGAGACCTAGCAATGACATTGTTCACGTACAAACACTGAAATGCCACAGAGTATTAAGCATCACAATCGCTGTAATCCAGCAGGAGAAACACTTCTGGATGAACAACAGCGTTATATTTACAAACCATGTTCTCGTTGCTTTTTCAAGAATGGACGCTCAACAATCCCTCTCAGCAACAGGTTCCTATAAATGTCTTTATCATGCAACAAGACAACGCCCCCGGTCTTCAGATTATGTGTACTTCACTTTCTTGTATCACATTAATTAATGTCTGTCCAAAGATCTTTGAAACCTGTGCATGGTTATACCTAACAAAGTACATGTATATATCCTTGATGTCCAAATCTCGAGTATACCAATTTTCACCCTGCTTCTGTTTCGATAAGATGTTTGTACTCGACAGCATTGGAAGCGAGGCATCTGAATGAAGTGCTAGGTTGAGGATTGGCCATACGAGTAACCAGAATCACTTGTAACTGTAGCAGCACGATTGTCCTTGTATCGTTGTTCTCCATGTAATCTACACTTGCGTGCCAAATTAAAAGTCACAAAACACTTTTTTTTTTACTATAAATTTCATTGAAATCCGCTTTTTCCTCACAAGCTCTTGTGTTTTTATTCCTGGACAGATTCAAATGAAATTTTATCATCAGAACAAGTAAGGTTTGCAGTTTCTTCCATTGATTTTAAATTTTTCATCCAACCAGTGATTATTAACTTTTGATGAATTTATCAGTGAACTAAATTATTGGGATCAATTCTTGTAAAGGATATATAGAGAAAAGGAGTTTTAAAAAACTTACTTTGTCTTTCAGATGGCATATTTCTGCAAAGGTTGAATGAAATCCCCCCCCCCCCCAAATTATGGTAATGATCCCCATTTAATTATTCATTTAGTGGTAAATTTTATATCAGAACAAATATGACCTTGGAAGACTCATTTGAAAAAAACATGGGTTTCAATGAAAAATATAGTGAAAAATTGTTTTGTGACCTTTAATTTGGCACGTCAGTGTAGGGTTTGTTGTAATTCACGTGGAGGTAATCGACGGGTCCGATTATGAAATTGGTGCCCCTGTCTGAACTTGTCAGACAGCTGTATAATGCGCCCTATGACACTTATAAAAAACACGAGCTGACGTCCTTGATGAATTTGATGTGGAAGGTACATGTACTTTTGGTTAAACATGTGAAAAGGACGGATCGGATCGCGCCCTGTGCAGAGCCACCATGCGTCCTTACTTGCCATGGAACCAAAAACGTGTAGACCTACAGATGGAAATAAGGGTCCTGGAGTAACCCATGGAAGATCGATCTGTTCTTGATAATCTACTTCCTGTATAGTTTTCAGCACACAATGCATGTATGAATGATGGAAGGAATCGGTTTACTTCCTCGGAGGATCCAGTAGCCATGAGGACGAATATCTTTAGTTATTGTTTTTCCATAGCGAAATTTTCTTTATGTGGAAGAAATGTTCGAGGAACCAATAAAGTAATTAGAGTTACAACATGTCCACTGGGAATTGGTTTAAGTGATGCTGTTCTAGAAGTCAAGTTTTCCACATCATCTTGTGTTCGCGATGGATCCTGGACACAGCTGTCCGTAGGTCGATCGTGCTTCTCTTTCATTACTTGCCCTTACGGCCTAGATTTCCACACAACTTCGGATGAAGTGTTCCATGCCCATGAAGAGACAACTGGGTCTTGGTAGGAGGCAGACACGTGACATAGATGAAATGAGACTCCCAAAACAATTTTAGATAGGTTTGGTTTAACTGGTCGAACATTTTTGTCTTCATTAGGACTGATAATTGGATAATCTACTTCCTGTACACATCTGCGTGGTCTTCCGTACGAGAATGTACTGGGTGAGTATCCAACAAAGTCTTGACGTGGAAACCAACCCCTCGTGGATTCAAACTGGGTACATAACTCCCATGGATAGGGATTGATACATCGTAAATATTGACGATTCTATTGTTCACGCTTGTATGGAATTTTTTTGTTTCTGATGTATTCTAATTAGGGGTGTCAAGTTGTCAACGAGGACGCGAATATCCCTCGGTCATACCGATCATCAACTGAATTTTCTCATATAGTAGTCGAGTACTCGTTAAAATAATGTTTATGAATTCTAAACGCTTCAGTTTTTGCGAGTAAAATCATGAAAGGGTAAATTCAAACCGGTTTGAATTCGTTCATGTTCAAACATGCCTTCAAAATCCACTGTTTGGATATACTTTAAAGAAAAAGGGTAAAATGTGCATTGTGTGGCACTGAAGCGAGTACTCGACTATCGCTCAACTAAAACCTTCGAGTATTCGACAAGGCTCTTCGAGCAAAATTGACTTATATTACCTTATTCTTATACAACATTGCTGTTCGTCGTAACGTACTTGATAGTCTAGGGCATTGGAATAGAAAGATGATCCGAGACAAAACTCTCCAGTCACTAGTTGCTAATACTGCTCCGCACAGTGGTGTATTTCAGTTTGGATTTCTTTATCATGGAGCTTACGTGATGCTCGACCTCTTCTGCGATTGCCACTTTAGGTGCATCAGAGGATATCGGCCCTTGTGGGCTCTTCGCTAAGCTCAGCAATTGTGGACCAAACATCCAGGAATCTGTGAACCGCTTATGTGCTCCATTGAGCTTCTCTCCAGCTCTACCATTGGTTGTGGACCATCCTAATGCATTTGTAACGTACACATCTCACGAAAAATTACATTTCCACCGGTCATCAGGGGGATACAGAAATCCTATTGTATTGAATATACTGTTTACTCGAGAGAGGGTTCCACGCGGCGACTTAAAACAGTCTGATCTCAATTTCCAGGCCATTCCAAGACCCCTGATCTCATTACCCTCTCCAACTGGCCCCGAGTCAAAATTTCAGTCAGCTGTAAGAGGAGATGAAACTTACTTTGGAGATATTGAAATTTGATGAAACAGTATTAAATAACAATTTGATTGATCGGCCCTGGGCCTGGACATCTTTTCCTTAGTCGACTGTAGGAAATCCATCAAATATTGTTCATTCGACACAATATCTTGCCCTCGCCATTCATTACCCTTTGGATACATTTCATTTAATTTCCATCATCTCAGTAGGTCATATTTCATTTTTGCACTCAAACTCTAGTATATTTTCAAAGTTCATTTAAAGAGTTTACCTTATTCATTCATCAGATGAGGCGTACACTCTTGAAAATGAATTATTACTGGAGCTCTTGTGGAAATCCTGGTTCATAAGAAAGAGAATTTCCCGCCTTTTTGTTATGTCTGTGTAAAATATATTATCAATCTTGAAGTGCAGGTCCTTTAAACTTAAGACAAAAAATGTTCTTCAGGACCCCAGATCTCTAGGCTTGTACAGACCATCCTAACAAACCTTTCTAAATACATGTATAACCCATCCAAGGCTATAGGCTTTTATGCAAGTAGAGACGCTGGTGGCCAATCACTAGGAAGTTCCATGGCAATGTGCCAAATGATGATGAGCGTAGGCAACCTCTGGTGTAGATGTCTGGAATATCATTGCATAAATTGAATACAGAATCTTAAGATTAGACCGAGCTAAGTTGCGGATGCTCTATCATCAGGAAACACATAAACAGTCTCTGCAGCTTGTGTGTGCTCACTGGAAACACCTTGGCCAGAACAATCTTGCAAGTACGGGAGCCTCCGCCTCAAAATTGGAATTGCAATTTGACACCTCTGTTTCCTTCCCGCCAGTGAAAATTTCATTTCCTTTTAAGGACTGGATACCATAATTAGTAGAGTTATCTCCCATTCCGAGATTATTAGAATTTTAAAATTCTCTAACTATCCCCAGATTTGCGGAGCATCATATCACCACCCCAGTCAATGGGACGGTTGAATATGAATTACCCTACCTATACTGGATTCCAAACCCTTATACAAAGATACATTGCTGGATGTAGTAAATATTCAGGAACTATTCATATTTATGATCAGTCATTCTAAAAATCACTTTATTAAACTCCACTCTGATTCTACGAACAAACAATCTGAAGATGATATCAAAGCAATGCTGGGGTTTCCCTTATTGATCATATCTTTGTGGTGATCATGTCTTCCAACAGCCTGTTGGAATTCCCATGGACACACATTGTGCTCCTTTGTTAGCTGATATGTTTTTCATTCATTCAAAAGCTTAAAGCGGTGGCCTTAAATTCGACATTTCAATACTAGTATATTGACGACGTTTTATTTATCAATGATACTGAATTTCATTCATATGTACATTCGATATACCCCAGCGAACTAGATATAAAAGACATCACAGAGTCTTCCATATCTGCTTCGTACTTTTGTATTCTATTGAATATAGATATTAACGGCAAATTAACAACTCACCTTTATGACAAACGGGGCGATTTCAGTTTCCCCATTGTCAACTGTTGCACAACATTCCATCATCGCCTGCATATGACGTATATTCGTTACGCAAGAGTTTGTTCTGCATGTGATCAGTTTTTGAATCGAGGAGGGCTACTTACAAACAAGTTATTGTAGGGGTTTCAGTAGTCACGTTTAAAGACAGTATTTTGCAAATTCTATGGTCATTATAACGATCTAATTTTTGACGTACTATATTTTCTGCCATTTGGGTAAAATGCTGTCTGACGTGTTTCCTGGCAATTGTTAAGCCGTTCTTTATACACTGATTTCGACTACGAATTACTCCGTTTACCTGATCAAGATAAAGGGCGCACGGCATGTGTGACCGGTCGACAGGAAATGCTAGGCACCCGACCCCACCNTGTGACCGGTCGACAGGGGATGCTAGGCACCCGACCCCACATCTGGTATCCAGAGGTCCGTGTTTGCCCAACTCTTGGAATGGAGCGTAACTGCTGGCGCCGGATATGTCATGAAGTACATGTATATAATCCCCTTGTTCCTTTTCCTTGTTTCTGTGCTGATGTGGGTTTCATCTGGCATGGCAGGAAAAAAAACTTCAATTGGTGCCACAAGAATGTAAATTCGAGACATTTCTTTCCCTTTGCAGAAGCATATTTTCAAAATAATATTATGAACTAGGTCTTTTTGTCGATGGTGGGGTATTGTATATACGTAACAACTGGGGTATTTATTTTTTTTTTTAATTTTATACAGAGATTTCTTCATTAGATAATTGTCGAATCAAAACTTTATGTCTGCAAACACTCAGTGATTTTAAACCCATCAACGACAAGAATACGGCAAGGAAAATCAGAATTAGATTCTCATTTTTCAGATCTACAAGCTTTTACTTTTTGCTAAAGGTATCTTTTCTAATTCTTTTTTTTTTTAAAGTAATATGTTCTTTGGAGTGAGGTGAAGTTTCTAATCATTCAGTGAAAAAGATTTTCATAGTACAGTTATTCCATAATTTCAAATCCTTCACTTGTGGATCTGGCTGTGGGGTTGAATAATTCCCATCCAAAGACTAGTATAGACAACGCAGATATAGGTGATTTGTGTAAGTTATAGAGGAATACTACCCATCTAGATTTATAAGGGATACGTAAAAATAAATAAATAAAAGCAAGAATATAGCAATTAAGCAAGATAATGTCAAATGCCGGTTAACGACAGTCATTATCACAGGACATTCAATGTTTGCACGAATAGCAAAATAAGAGAAATTTTGATAAGTAAAAATCGGCTGACCCTTTGCCAAATATAGATTTCAATGAATAGCTCGGTTTCAATTTACTAGATATATGCGTTCCTTTTGAACAATAATATCTTTGAAAGCACTCAACCTCCAACCTTCAGACCAGTCTACGTGTAGCTATACGTTTCTATATTGATTTTTGATAAAGAGCATGAATTATTTTACGGAAAAGCGTTGCTGAATAAATTCAACGAGAAAGCCATATGTAGTAAACATAGATAAAGATTTCTATATTCAGTAAAGATACATAGTTGTCCACCAAGGTAGGATTGTATATACATGTATCTGTGGTTTTGTAACACGTATCCGCAAAAATATCTGCGGTATATCCTAATAAATTAAAATAATCGTTCGTTTGCTCTTTTTCATCGTTGAAAGTATTTGGGATCGCTTGCTTCGTGAAATGTTCAATCACACTACATAGTCGAGTAGGTAGAGATCAGCAACAAAGGGGTAGAATGTTCTGTTACAGCAAAAAGCACTAAAATTTGACGAACTGAACTGGCATTACATGAACGATACAATTACGAGGAAAGCTGAAATTTTGTCTGAAAAAGAGACATCTGAGTTTCTTGAACGTGTCAGAAATGCTTCTTTCTCCCCCTTTTTTTCAATAAAGAAATCCTCCGGCTGCTACATCATACATATAAGTCTACTGTTATACTTCATAAACTGCCAATCTTAGTTAAAAATTCTAGGGATGTAAAAAAAAGTTTATAAACCAACAAATTAAAGAAAGAAAGAAAAAAATAATAAATCAGGATATATAAATAGATAAAAGTTATGAAAAACACTTCACCATACGTTTTCAAGAATGTTTCACCATAGGTGTAGGTAGCAAATACGTCAAAACCCTATCTATTTCGCGCTTTAATTAAACATTGTATCGCAACGCAAGCTTTACAAATCATTATTTAAACAGTCGGGCGCCCTCTGCATGCCCTATTCGAACACAGAATGTCTCTGGTGTAAGAAGATTTTACACTTTCAGATACAATTTACCAAGCATGTCTGGAAATATTGACGAGGGGCTAATAGATAGTTTGAAATGTACAGTGTGCAAAAACATTTTGCAGCGACCAAAGATTTTCCCTTGTTTGCACTCGGCGTGTTCGAAATGCTTGCAATCTGTTCTCGATAGCAACAAAAGCAAGGACAGATTCCCCTGTCCGAAATGCGAGGAAAATATCACCATTCCAATCGGAGGAGTAGATGGATTTCAAGACAACGTTTACTTGAATGGGATAATAGGTGTCCACAACTCTCACGATAGTAAGGGGAAGATTTGCGATATTTGCTCTTTACGGAAAAAGAAAAACGCTGCAACCTCAAAATGCTTAAATTGTGGCGATCTACTCTGCCCCAATTGCAGTAGTTCTCACTCGGCTACTCGGCAAACTATCAACCATAAAGTGGTGGATCTCGAAAGTGTCATCAAAGGTGTGCATGATAATGCTATCAGACGACTGAATAAAATAATGTGCGCCTCCCATCCAGACGAGACGCTGGTCATCTTCTGCTATGATTGTAACTTTCTAGTTTGTCACGAGTGTCAGCTGTCTTATCATTACAGCCATCACACGGCCGCTGTAGACGAAGCAGACGTGGACCAACGTCAAGAAATTGCAACGTCCATACAGTTTCTGGACACCAAATTGAAAAATCTTAATGATATCGAAGATGGCGTACACGGGACCGAAGCGACAATAAATGAAAAGGAAGAAAGAATACTTGTGGACCTGGACAATTCAACGAAGCAGCTCATTGCTCATATTGAAACTGAGAAAGCTGAGGTCACCCAGAAAGTGAAAGACCATATGGAAAGACAACGACAGATATGTAGAGATCAATTAGACCTAGTCAAAGCAAGAAAAGATAAAATTCAAGAGAGCTGTGAATTTTGCAACGAAGTCGCTCAATCTGGAAAGAATGACGAGGTAATATATCTCGAGCCCATGATTCTCCAAAGGCTTCACATCCTAGAAAATCTTCCCCGAATTCGTGACGAAGTAACTTGCCAATTTCCGGAGGTGCGTCTTCGGAACATATTTGGAAACATTGAAACAATTCGATTCTTTGATTTCCTCCCAGGGTCGTCAAATGTTGTACCCCTCCTACCACAGGAAAACTCGGATGTCAGCGGAGCGCCACAAGTCTCCCAGTTGCTGATGGTGAAGAAAATCAACACATTCACAAACGAAGACGAAACTTGTCCGAAGATCAGCAGTCTTGCTTGCACTGATAGTTTCTTTCTCGTCGGGGACAACGCTAACAGAAAGCTAAAGAAATTCAACTCAACTGGGAAATATCTTGAAGCACTTGCAAGAGTAAAGTCTTACAGTGTGTCAATATGCGAAGACACCATCATATGTAGCGACAATTTCTCCGTCTCCTTTTACTCGTCTGACTACAATCGCAAAATTGCCATGGATGGCACCAGCAGTACTTATCCTACTTGCGTGTATGAATACACAAATTTTGCAGTCGCCGACAGCAGCGCACATGAAGTCTACATCTTCGACAAGACTGGTGACGTCACAAGTAGCATTTCGATCCCAAGGGCAACCAGGAGAACTCGCAGGCGAAGTTTGGCTTTCATCTGTTGCAACAGCAAGGGCGAGATCATCGCATCCGACTGGGGAACAAACTCCGTTTTCTTGATTGGAAAGAATGGGAAAACTCTCCATGAATATCACACCAAAAGTGAATCTGCCAGAGATTGGATACCAGGTGGTGTCTGCGTTGATATCCATGACAACGTTTTTATCGCTGACCAGCAGAAAGGAGCAGTTACCATTCTTAGTCCGAAATTCAAAGTTATTCTGAAGCACTCAACCAAAAGGGATTACCTGGAAAGACCCATGAACATTGCATACGACAGTTCTGGTCATATTCTAGTGGCGGGAAAGAATGGCATCGTGAACATGTACTCCTGCAAATATTTGTAACTTGTATTTCAGATTATGGACTTGCATTTAGTATATTCTTTATCCAAGATTGACTGTTTTAAGAGGCAAAATATGCCCTAGGAATCATTAGTGGAAATTTAAATCTAGGGCGTTTTCATTTGAATACTCCTCCACGATATTGTAGTGGTAGAAACTATAATACTAGGACTGTACAGGTCAATCGCACAAAGAGATTGGTTTCTTTGACAATATCAAACTTCAGGTCAGCTGATTATACTTCGTTATGGACGTAATTTACATCAAATTACAATATTTCCCTGATGTCATAGACGTTTAATCAATGGACTGTCCACTGAAAATATCGGGGTAAAAATTGTCCGATCTGAAACGTTGAAACATACCAAACGTTCACTTTCACTATGATTTGAGATACATGTAAGACTGATTGCTAAAGCATTAGAAGCCGTTGAAGTCATGGGTCATTCGGTTGATCTTCAAAAACTGTCCTATGATTGGCATGGAATCATAAAGAACCCCGACCGACTCGCACACTCAACATACGCGGATTTCCGATTGTATACAGCCTTAGTTGCGAGCTAAACCATAAATCTTCATTTCCACAGTATTTACAATAATTATGGTCTACTGTATTTCCGATTGTTTACCTCGCATATTCTGCACTGTTTGAATTGTGATCCTCGAAACTGCAAACCTGCACAATTAAGGAAATATCAGATTAGTAAACGCCATATTTCTATCACTCAGCCCGCTGATCACTCTCAATACACAATCTTGAAGGAATTTGAGGATCTTTTGAGATGGAGCGCCCAATTACCATAGACGCAAATAAATGAAGAAATCTTTAATCTTCTGGAAGATATAATAAAAAACTTTGATATTAAAGGGATAGTGTCACTCATTTTGTCATTTTTTTAAATGAATCAAAATGAGCCCAAATGACTCATACAGGTGATTTTCTGTTAAAAAAAAAAAAATATATGCATTTCTCTGTATTTATTTCCAAATCTAAAACGTTTTTGATCTTAAAATTATGTAATGTCCCATTAATTTTTGGTTACCCGGACAAAAATTCAATTTACTATATATAAGGTCATTCCTATTGTAACTTTTGAGGAATATACAGTCATTTATAAGTTGCAAAATGGCAGTCATATTATCTTTTTTTAATTATTTCGAATGGAATAAAGATGGATTTAGGGTGAAGAAAAAAATCGAGCGCAAAATGAGTGACACTATCCATTTAAAACGCAACAAATTCAATCGAAGATCATTTAAATTATTGCGGCACATTGAATCATTGGATAGTGCTCACGAGCAGTGTAATTGAATGTTTGCCCTCTTCCAATTATTGGAGATATTTTTTATATAATTAGAAAGTGCTACAATTATTTGCGTATATGCTATTGTTCCACATTGCATTGGCAATGGTTTCATATAACGAGGTCCTTGGGCCACATCACTCACCTGAATGACTGTGGTCCTGCCGCTGTTCAGAAACTGTGAATTTTAATCAATTTTATTGCCATGCAACCCCAGGGTCATGATTTTAACAAACTTGAACTTGCACTATGTCAGTAAAATTTCATGTAAATTCTGTCCCACTGGTTCTGAAGAAAATCTTTAAATGACCCGCACCCTATTTTTGCCTTTTCGTGATATCCCCACCCCCGAAGAAAGATTGGTCCTCTGTTTAAGCAAACTTGAATCCCCTTCACCCAAGGATTTTGATACCAAGTTTAATTAAAATTGGCTAAGTAGTTCTGGAGATTTTCCTATAAGATTTTTATCTCCTATTATGACCCCATCCAACTTGGTGGGCCTACTCCTTTCATTTTCTTTGGCCAAGTAGTTCTTGTTGAGACGAGTTTTAAATGATGCCATCCTATTTTTGCATTTTCATGATTTTCTCCCCTTTCAAGGAGGCATGTTCCATCATTTGAACAAACTACTTCACCTGAGGATGCTTTGTGGAAAATTTGATTGAACTTGGCCCAGCAGTTATGGAGAAGAAATTGAAGATATTAGAAGTTTACAGATGGACAAACGACAAAGTACAAGCCTTTGACTCATGGTTAAAGATCAACACGATACAGAAACAAACAAATCTTTATTCTGAAGACAGTAAAAATACAATAGATTATGTACCCACAAATCAACAAACTTGACAAAATGAAAGAAAGACGTAAAAGTAAAATATCACCTAGAAGTGACCAACCATGCATGACAAGCTCCCAATATACAGCAAAGTGTCATAAATGTTGCAATTTTTTTTAACAAAAAAAATAAATTAAAAATACCACTTGTCTAAATCATTTTCATAAAATTATCCAATGTAAGTTTACACGTATATATAGTAAGAAGTTTCTGGTCTCTGTGTGTTGATATTTGTTAAAGATTTTTGCAAATGTTGGTCAAAGTTTTAAATTCTTTCAGACTTCAAAAAGACTATTAAAACAAAAATGAGTTCATAATGATTTTTCAAACAAAAGATATTTCTATACGGCACTATGTTGCTTGTTACACTCATATATGGAGGTTTTTTTTCTGTTTAGAGCATACAGAAATACATACAGGTCTTCATCTCCATGATGAATTCATTAAAAAGAGAACAATTGATCATTATAATACATTGCTGGAATTAGCTTTTGCTGAAAAAGATTATGTCAAGTCTTGGTGCTACCATACAATAAAATATTGCTCACAGTTTATATGTACAGCAGATTCACATCTTCGAAGTGTCAACAATTTGTGTGCAATGTTTAACAGAATAATGCAAACTACATAATCTATCAAATTTATATTAACATTTTTAAGAGAGAAAAATGGGGCAGATCAATAAATCCACCTGAAATAAAAGATGCACATCCTCAGTGTATGCATGTGTGGTTGAGAATAATGTTGAATGAAGCCTA
>CAJDSM010015807.1:5292-17482 GCA_903981925.1 Ostrea lurida
AATAGACTTAAGTGAGAATATGAAATTTTAAGCAGTAATGGTTATTCAAATATTTCATTAACGCGTCACTCTTTATGTCTATCTTTCTTGATTCCTATATCTGTAAACGCCGAAGAGTAGTATTGGATATGTAACTCTCTACTCTCTCTCTCGTCTCATCTCTCTCTCTCATCTCCTCTCTCTCCTCTCCTGCTCTCTCTCCTCACATACTCTCTCAGTCTTCTTCATCTCTCTCGAATGAAAGACACTTCTTTCAGAGATTCTCGAAAGAACCAGAAATCACCTGTAATTAGAGTAACTTTCCAGAGCTATATGTTTCCTCTATATATTTCTCCTCAAACTACAAAAGAGACCCAACCAATCGAATGTACATCGCTCCTGTTCATCATCACTACGCCATATCTCTTCACTCACTTGCATCGGTTCCAAGTGACTAAACCAGCAGACGCTTCTCCACTACTCTCTATTCCTCTCCCCCTTCCTTTTTTCAAGATCAAATGCTCCTCTCTCAGTAACTTCTTACTCTCTCTCCCCTACTCTTTTCCCGTAAACCTGGGTAGTCTCTCTAATCTCTCATTTCATCATATACACAAGAGTTTCTCTCTCTCTCTCTCTCTCACATATAGCAATAACCGGAAGTCAAGGGATCGTTTATCATACATTCTCGTAGAGATGAAGAACTAGAGCTTTTTAAATTTCACGTTTCTTTTATTTCAGGTCCAGTGATCGTCATCAAAGAGACTCTGGGGAAGAATTCGTCTCTCTCTACGCTCTCTCTCCCGCCGACCCACCTCCCTTCCTCAAACACTCTCAAATCTCTCTTATCTTTTTGGGCATATCATCCCTTCATAATCACCTTCACAATCAATATCTCATCCTCAAGAAACTTAGGAAAGTCAACAACAGTTAAATGCCTATAGGATATTGTTTTATCTAGAAATAACGACAAAATGAAAAGATATTCGAGAAATTCGTTACCCGTTAATTGCTCTGTCGACAGTACCCAGAAGTAGTCTTGATAATATGTAAATAAATCTCTCCTAATCTGCTGGGGATCCTTCACTGTTGCTCTGCTCACTCCGTTCAATTATTAAAGTTATATTGGTCGGGTTCGCAATGACGTCGCGAGATCCTATTGGTGTGAAGACCCTTGTTATATAGAAATGTGCGCATGGAGAGAGACGGATAGTCTGTTTTAGGTATTTCGTTCAAAGATAGGTTAAAGGTCAAGTTAATGAAATAAAACCCCTCAAATGTTGATATATTGTAAATTCACATTAAAATTAAATTTTTGAAAAAGTTCGGGGGAGCAGTAACAACCTGTTGAACCCCTAAAACAGACAAGGGAAAAGGGTTAGTGGGATTTCATCATGAAAGAAGTGAATATTATTAATTTGAACCATTGGATTATTAATATGTCTCCCTTCAGAGCGGAAAATTGTCGTAAATTTTCTTTCCTTCTTATCCTTGCCTGTTTCTTTCTTTCAATAACAAAAAAATCCAAATTGGTCCAGGCCATACTTGAAAATAGGAAACATAACGAAAAGATCATTGAACGAGAAGGCATGGTTCATTAATAAGTTTTGACCTTGGACTAATCATTAAAAAATTTCCAAGGTCAATTTTTAAAAATTTCCATATTATCATAAGCCTTAAGAACTTTCTTTGACAAATTGGTAATGATAGGGGCTTTCAATATTTCACAATTATGTATCCTTATGAAAGTCCCATTTAAAAACTGGTACCTCACCACAAATATTTGAAATATCTGCCTACTTTGTACTTTGACCTTATTCAAAACTTTAACTTTAGGCCAAATGTTTGAATGGTATAACAAGTGATTAAGGCTTTCACTAGCATCGTATTAAATGTGCTATTCCTTTTATGACAAACTTGTTCACCAGTGCAAAGCTTTTGTGACCTCAAATTGAACCTTTAAGCCTACTTTTCCAATAACTTAGCATTGGGCTTAATTTTTAAATGGTAAAGATTTCATATTTAACCTCACATGTTCTCCTTCTTAATTTGCGGCCCTTCCAATCATAATACGGGGCATGGATTGTTCCTGGTGTTCCCCTGACCTTGACTTTTTGACCTACTTTTCAAAAAACTAAATGTTGTCCATAACTTTTGATGGTAAAGGGGATATGTACATTTCATATAGCAACGTGTATTCCTTATGACAGCGCCTTTCCACTGGTGCCAAAAGATTTTTTTTTTGACCTCCTTGGGACCCTCCGGCGGGGGGGGGTGCCGTATTGGGTTTTTTAACCATTTCCAAGAAACGTTTAAAACGATTGGCCAAAAAAGAGACATGTTGTTTAAAAGTGCCCGTGATCGAAGATCTGGGGGCATATTTTTTTTTGTTCTGTCTGTCCATCGTCTGTCCTGTCATTCTGTCTGAAAACTTTAAACCTCGGCTAAACTTTTGAATGGTAAGTACTAGCTTTGATTATTTCACATGTAGTTTCCTTATAAAGACCTTCTCGTGGGACAAAATTTTGACCTCTGACCTTGACCTTGAAAGTTTGACTCTACTTTCAAAAACTTAACCCTTTTATAACTTTTGAATGGTAAGTACAGGGCTTTGATATTTCCACATGTATGTTTCTCATAAAAACATGTCTCCTTTTTTGGCCAATGTTAAAGTTTTTGAAAATGGTAAAAACCCAACGTCAAGAGGTCAAAAATTTTGGCACCAGTGGAAAGGGCTTGTCATAAGGAATACACGTGTATATGTGTACATATCCCCTTACCATTCAAAAGTTATGGACAACATTTAAAGTTTTTGAAAAGTAGGTCAAAAGTCAAGGTCAGAGGATTCCACATGCCAGTGGAAGGGGCCTGCCATAAGGAATACATGTGTTAAATATGAAAGCCCTATGACTTACCATTTAAAAGTTAAGGCCAATGCTAGTTATTGAAAAGTAGGTTAAAGTTCAAGAGGTCAAAAAGCTTTGCACTGGTGAAAAGGGTTTGTCATATAAAGGAATACACAAATGAAATACATGTATGAAAGCCTTATCACTTTATACCATTCAAACATTTGGCCAAAGTTAAAGTTTTTGAATAAGGTCAAAGTCCAAAGTTAGGAGATCAAAATTTTGGTACCAGTTGAAAGGGCTTGTCATAAGGAATACATATGTGAAATATGAAAGCCCTATCACTTACCAAATGTCAAAGAGTTCTTAAGCTGTAATATGGAAATTTTTTAAAATTCGACCTTGAAATGGTAAATTATAGTCAAGGTCAAAAATTTTAATGACATGCCCTTCTCTTCAATGTTATCTTTCTATGTTTCATGGGTTTTCAAGTTATGGCCTGGACAAATTTTGGATGATGAAGAAACAGAAGAATAAGAAGAAAATTTACACAATTTTCCCCTCTGAAGGGAAGACATAATAAATAATCAATGTTCAAATTAATAATATTCCACTTCCTTCAGAGGTTAACATCCACTAACTTTCCTGGTGCTGTAGGGTTCCAACAGGTCTGAATATTTTAGGGTACCAACACCTAAGCTGCCCTTTGATGATAATAATTTTAACAGCTTGGGTTTATCTCATGATTTTTTGTGAAGTAGGTATATCAAAAGATAATGAGGGAGGGGGGGGGGGGGATCTTCATTTAGCACAGTTCCACCAACTTTGATATATGAAATTTTAACTACAGTCGAAAATGGAGTAAGAGTTTCTGAGATGATCCTGAAAAGAATTCAACTTTACAGAAAGTAAGACTAAAGAGTGAGCTAAAATATACTTGCTACATTTATTTATACATCATGTACCTTGAACATTAAAAATAACCCATTCATTTTTGACAATGTTTAATCTCACCATCTCCAGCCTTATCAGGATATTAATACTCGGACTAATACTGAAAATTAAAAGGCATATCTGTGACACAGCAATCTTCCTGAAATAAAAACCACCTTCAATGCAAATCTTTAGATCCTGAACTCCGGGGCAATCATTAACAAACTTTTATTCCCAATTTTTGAATGTCATTTCCCACTCTTCAAGAAATTGTCGTACTTTTACCTCCTAGAAAGGTGTTTAATAAATAAAAGGAAGGCAGTTACATCCCATTACATGAAGGAAATTTCTTTTGACCAGTCAGTCTACTCTTAGTCTTAATGTCTTCATCATGTTATTAAAAGACATTTAATGCGGAAACCATTTTAAAAGAAATAATATCCTCATATTAATTAATATGCAATAAAGGACATCAATCTCTCTCTCTCTCTCTCGCTCGCTAAAGCAAGACTACGGTGGACTCCTCTATAAATTTACTTTACAACAGCTCATTGGATTTCAAATTATGACATCAGTTTGTATAACATGTACACATGTAATTCAATAAATGGATAATGTGGGTTTAGTAGTTTTATACATGTACACCTAACATCCTGCACTCGTTATAAATAAATTCAAAGCAAACCACAAATCCAACATTTGCTGATTCTGATACACAGTGAGTAAAATATATGCAGTGTTACGATTTACACTACGAACCGTTTTGGGTAGTTTTCTTCTTTTGGTCTTTCCTTTTCTCAGGATAGAGGGAACAGCAGAAAACTTGGAAGTCACCGGAGATGGGATAGGAATCAGCTGACCCGGGCTCCGCAACTTTTTTATGGCTTTCCCATCAAATCTATATTCTTTATAAAAAGAAAATTAACATCTAGTTTATAGAACAAGGAATCTTCTGAGTTTGTTATACAGTAAAATACCTCTATCTCAAAGTCGGAGGGATTTCGAAAAAACTTTGAAATATCCCGGGGTTCGAGATATCCAATACCGATCTTGAACATTTTTTTTGGAAAATGGAGGATATTTGATGCATCAAATGAGTTTTACATTATAAACAACAACCCGTTGTCATCTCTTATAGTTCAATACAAGTTGATAAATTAATATTATGGAATTTCAAAGACAAACATTTTCGGTTTTTTTTATATCTATGAACATCCCATCGAATTCACAATGTGTTTCAAAATTAAAACGACCATGCAAAGCTGTATGCTTGCTTCACTTATCGACCACACTTTGTGATAAACCAGGAGAAATACGGCATGGGACCTTGAAAATACTTCAACATAAGCGGGGTATTAGAGATAGATTACCATGTTCGAGATATCAGGAGTTTTTCAAATCATTTATTTAGGGAAAACCGCTGGGACCGTCAGTTGACTTCGACATAAGCGGGTATTCGACATAAACCATATTTAAGACACAGATATATTACTGTATTTTCCAGTTTTCAATTTTTTTTCTTCTGAATATCAAATAACTGAAAACAATGAGGGTTAAATGATTTTACCAAAATACTAACTTGTCCAATTTTTCATTGTATTCCATTTTCACTAAGAAAATGAACACTGAAACAGCAATGGCAGTCAAAGGCTAATGGGACTATTACAACAGAAAATAGTCAAAGGCTAATGCGACTATTACAACAGAAAATTTGTAGTAGATTATACTGGATGTTGCTTTTACCCTGTACAGAGTACACCAAACACTTGGTGTGAAGAAAAAGAAAATTGTTTCATTAATCAAACCTTGGTAAAATTAAAATGGAAAACTATTTGCATAATTCAAAAGCAAAAACAATTTTTATGCCTTGCATCAAAAGAATGGGACAAAGTGTATTCCTTTTTTCAGTGAACTGTTGATCTGACCTTTGGAATCACTAAGGAAGATCCTTGTCCCATATCATACTTGTCACATATTCAGGCAGTCCTGGTAATCATGTAAATATTTATTTGTTCCACAATTTCAAACGAACAGCTGTCTGACATGTTGTTTTAAAACTAGATAATCAATTTGATCAAAATACACCAATCACATTGGTGAAGGAGACAATGCAAGGGTACCAGGACTGCCACGGTCGGTGCACATTAATTCGACTAAATAGTTCAAATAATGACAAACGAACTGTCTTATTTCAGGAATGTTTGCAGTCAGATTGACTGTAATCGATTTCTGACACATATTCTACCCCTACATAACTTAGTAGATCAAATTATGTCTTAGACTGAATTTCGACAAGGAATCCGTCTTTCCTAACTACCGTGTTAACTTTACTGTCACTATCTTAAAGCTAGCCAAACATCCAACCTTTAGAATATAGGGACGTGAACTTCGTTGGTGTCTTTTTGCAGCTACCATTTCCTGTCGCTGACAACAAATGATATACATTCATCTGACGACCATCTTGACTGTAAAAATACAATAATCACGGTGAAGAATAATCACTACAATCACACATTAATCTGTCACAATGGTCACCTGATAGCAAAACTGCTCTAACATGTAGAAATTTATCACAAGCATTGGAGCTCAAAATGTGGCCTAAGTTAAGGAAGTGATTGCGTGGGTATTGAAAAATTAATGGCCTATGATTTTTTTTTTATTTTTACATATTTGTAGTTGAAAGTGTCTGTAACGTATTATGAAAGTATGAGGTGTGGTTTCAAGTCATTGTGATGCTACGGTTGCCATAGCAAAACCCCCATTTTATCTTTGAAAATAAATCATATGGGCATTTAAAGGTTTAGAATTTGAACAAGAGGCCCATGGGCCACATCGCTCACCTGAGTGACCTTGGCCCTGGCTCAGCAGTGGTGATTTAGAAAAGAATTTTCAAGTTTCCTTAAAACTGACCCAGTGTTCTGGAGAAGAACATTTTATGCAAAACTTTGATCCCCTGTTGTGGCTTTGCCCTACCCCCGGGAGTATGATCTGATCAAAATTTGATTCTACTAACTCTATAAGGAAGCTTTAAGGTAAATGTTGTCTTTTGGTCTTGAGAAGACAATTTTAATATTATTCAAATGTAAAAATTTGATCCCTATTGTGCCCCACATAACCCTGGGGGTCATGATTTGAACAAACCTTCCTGGTTCAGTGGTTCTTGAGAAGAGATTTTTAAAGATTTTCCCTATATAATCATATGTAAAACTTTGATCCCTATTGTGTCCCCATCGTACCCCGAGGTCATGAATTTGAACAAACTTGAATCTCCTCTATATCAGGAAGCTCCATATAAATTTCAGCTTTCCTGGCCCAGTGGTTCTTGAGAAGAAGTTTTTCCTTTATATTCATATGTCAAACTTTGATCCCTATTGTGGCCCAACGTACCCGGGGGTCATGATTGAACAAACTTGAATCTCCACTATATCAGGGAGCTTTTCATATAAATTTCAGCTTTTGACCCAGTGGTTCTTGAGAAGAGATTTTTAATGACACCCCTATTTTTGCAGTTTGTGGTTATCTCCCTTTGTGGGGCCTGGTCCTTCATTTGAACATACTTGATTCCCTTTACCCAGGATAATTGTACAAAGTTTGGTTGAATTTGGCCCAGCGGTTCTTGAGAAGAAGTCGAAAATGTGAAAAGTTAACAGGCAGACAGATGACGGACAAAAGACGATCAGAATAGCTCACTGAACCTTTGGTTCAGGTGAGCTAAAAGTGAGAAACTCAACTCAAGCATGATGGAGGATGATGAACAGACAAACCAAATATTAAAGTTCTGACACCTAAATTTCCATTTTGTGCATTCTAAACACATAAAAAAGTAAACAGGGTTTTAAATTCAATGCCAATATGACGAGGTCAATGCCATAGTGTTTTGGAGCACACCTGAGATCTATACCAGTTTTCAACCAGTTTTGAACATGTGATATTATGCCCTACTGACCAATGAAACAAACAAGAAATTTAAAGTATATTTGTATACATATCAAAATATAATGCAATTTTCCACACGCGCTGTTTATTGTAATGCACCATACATACCTAGTGAGAGAGCATTAACAGCCTCTTGGCTGCAATGGGCATTTGGGAAAAGCTGGACTGGCTGAAGTGAAGGACAGCTGAATTACTTGGAGTGCTGGGATGACCAGAGATATGCTGGGGTAACGCAAAATCTGGGGTGGGATCCGCTCCTCAATACTTCCTTTTTCATGGTGGAGTTCCAATGGTTCTTTATTGCAATTTATCAGTTCTAAATCAAGAATTGTCCAATAATAACCAAATTCCAACAGCAACATTTTTTCATACAATATCACTTGAATTCTGTCCGAAATGCATCATCTTCGCTAGCCAAGGTTTTTCGGTCCGCTTCGCTAAACCCTTTGCAGATCTCGTATTAAAAGTGTTGCACTCGTGCGTGCCATCTAGCGATTGGCGAGAGTTGTGCCCCTTTAGGGTACATTCATTATCACCAATGAAATAACCGCGATACTAACGCACACTGAAAAAAAAATGGAGTCGAAGCTTGACTGAAGAGTTTATTGGGGAGCGGAGCGGACCGAAAACCCTTGGCTATGAAGATGGAAATGCATAAAAAAAAGATAAGTAATATAAAAGTCTGTTCCAAAGGTTAAGTTTCTGACAGAACTTAGTGGAAAGTCTTCCAGGGAGGACATGTGTCGCCTGCCTACTTCTAATTTCATTTTGAAAAATTATTCCATCATTTAAAGTATCATGGCAAAAAAGTATATAATTATAATTTTTGGTCAAAATTCAGTTCTGCACAAGTTTACCAGAATGACAATGCATATCTAACAATGATGAATTAGATGAAAGATGAGATATTGTTATGAGATGCCATTTGTGAGATTCTATCCTGTAAATACTGTAAAGGGCTTTAATTTCGCGGGGCTAAATTTTCGTGATTTGTATCTTTAAACATTTCGCGATGGTTTAAATTTTGCGGATAGTAAATATTTTTAAGCTGGAATTATACCCAAATACACTGAACAGCACTTCGCGGATGGTTTTATTTTCACGATAGGCGATATAATCGCGAATATAGCGAAAATAAAACCCACGCAACAATTCCCCCCTTTACAGTAAAGACATATTTAATTTCAAGGTTCTCAGGCCTCAGTCATTACTTTGTGACAAATTTGTTATGTTCAAAAAAAAATTAAGTTGCATCAAACAGGAAGTGGACATGTGGCATTATAAAAATATTCTAAGTTGGAAACTGCGTTACACGATATAGTTGTCCATACTGATGCTCTGTGCCAAATATTAGGAAGCTGGCCTGTGTGTTCCTGAGAAAAATGTGACAGAATATTGTCTATGTTAAAAATATTCTAAGTTGCGTCAAAACAGGAAGTTGACATTGTGCATGATTGGAAACTGTCGTAACACGATACAGTTGTCCAACTAATGCTCTGTGCCAAATATCAGGAAGCTGGCCTGTGTGGTTCCTGAAAAAAATGTGACAGAAATTTGTTCTATATTAAAATATTCTAAGTTGCGTCAAACAGGAAGTTGACATGCGGCGGATTGGAAATTGCGTTAACATCATACAGTTGTCCATAACTATGCTCTGTGCCAAATATCAGAAGCTGGCCTATGTGGTTTCTGAGAAAAAATTTGTGACGCCGACGACGCCAGACGACTAACGCAGGCAGGCAACACAACAAGACAAGGGGTGTAACTCTTACAAAGAAAAAGAAACAGAAACTAAACAAACGAGCTTTACGAAGTTTGTTGAAAAGAGAGGTTAAAATATTGATTTTATATAAACAACGGGGCAAAATCAATGAAATTTTGATTTGAAATCGTCAACTGATTCTGGCAAAAAGTTGTACCGACTTATAGGCTGGTCAATGGCAAAATCCTTCAAAATGATCTCAAAAAACACAACCGACTTATAGGCGAACTGACTTACAGGCGAGTATATAAGGTATCTTTCAAATCCAAGAGTCAACTCGAAATCAATATGACAAATCAGTTCAATATCTTTAAAAGCATTTAGTGAAATACCAGGAATACTGAAATAGACAATCTGCATACAAAAAGTCAGTTTTTAAAAGGTAAAGGTGCACAACTCTGTCTAAAATCAATGACTTGGCAAGAAAATCAAACTCGATCTGTAACTCATTAATATACACCTGCAAACAAAAAAATCCGTTCTCCACAAAAAATCAACGAACTTTAATGAACTTCAAACTCGATCTGTACTGTAACTCATTCATATATATACACCTGCATACAAAAAACTAGTTCAATATCTCAAGGGGTTTAGAAAAAGACTGGAAAACTGCTCGTTGCGGAAGGACAGATGGATGGACAAGGGTAAAACTATATGCCCCGACCCCTATGTTGCGGGGGCATAAAAATTGTGGAATTTGATAATATAATGGGCCAAATACCATAATCAAACATCCAATGCCAAATCATCAGAGAATTATGAACATTATACAGAGGACAATCGCCTTTAAGGAAGAGTCTACGCACAAGAAAATGATTTCCCACTGTATATAAATTGACCCCATAAATCATATATAAAATAAAATATCCATGAAATTATCAGATTTCATATAATAGAGCCTAAAACAAAACAAATGATAAAATTTCTTGCAGAGGTAATAAATTTCTACTGATATTCTGTGTAGTAATTTGAAGTGTGAAAAAGACCATCTGCTATGGCTATAGCGTTTACCTGCCAGGTAAATACTTGGCTATTTCAGCCCATCTGTTCCCCAGGCTCCTGTGAAGTCGGTAAATTAGTACATCTTCATCTCGAGTCCAGGCTGACTTTTTAATATCTGGATTTAAATGATTATGCCACCTAAAAGATGAATTCTACACATGTTACTTCAAATACAAAGATGTACTGGTATGTGTCATCTTTATTCAAATTGTACACTTTATCACTCTTGCATTTTGGTGGGAAATTATTCAGAAATCTTTGCACCTTGTGGCTTTCATCAAATTGAAGAAATTATTATTGAATCAATATTAAATATATAAATATTGCATGTAGTTGAGGGTAACAGTGAAAATTTCACCCGAGAAAAAGGTTGACAATGATTTCGAGGGGTGAAAATTTTCACTGTTACCCTCACACATGCAATATTTATTTTGTTATACTGATGTTATAAAAATACAAACCGTTTCGTCTGTTTGATTTGATCACTGTCATGCGATGTTTCGTACATTCCATCTGGTAATCACGTTTATCACAAACGCTCTCTTCTAACAATTTACGGCGAACCGTACGCGCATAAATTTGACGCATGTAACAATTTTTCAGATTGTTACCCGTTGTCAAGTAATGTTTCCCGTTGCTAGATACTATCACCCTGGAGGGTGTTTTTTCTATTCTCAGAGGGAAACAGTATGTTTTGTCAACTGTTCCCTGTCCAATCAGATTCGAGTATTTTACATGAAAGTATAACAATTCTTTTTATTATACCTCAGATTGTTTTTACTATATAAATGTTCAGTGAATAAATTTGCTATTTCCCCTGAATAACGCTACTCATGAAATAGTTTGTGAACTATTTGCCCTAGGGAAATAGTCTGAAAACTATTTACCGGTTGCTATATTTTCCCGCGTTTACTTTTCAGAGTATCTCTTGTTACGTCATTCTGAAGCCCAAAAGCTTGTTAATTTTTTTTTTTTTTATACATAGTATGGAAAGGTATCTTTCTTGGTACTTTAACTTTGGTATAATAAAATACCTATTTACTGGCAATTTGAACAATAACAAGTTTATTGTCCCCCTCGACAGCAACCATTTCCCTCGGCTGCGCCTCGGAAATAGTTGCTGTCTCAGGGGACAATAAACTTGCTATTGTCCTCATAGCCAGTAAATAGGTATATAATATTTTATCAGCTGCCTACCTTTCTCGACACTGTTTTCCAGTCCTACCGTGAAGATGTTTGGAGATTTGTGTCCAATGCTTAGCTCCAATTTCTCTTACAAGATGAATGACCTTTTCATCCTCCTTGAAAGTAGAAATACATGTAGTAACATCTCTAGTGTAAATCAGCTGTTTTATGCTATTCAATGTATAACTAACCCGAATAATTCAGTTGCTATATTCCGCTCACTAGCGATTGCTTCTTTAACGCCTGAATGCATTCACGATAAAAAAGTGTCAACAGGAAATTCAATTTCAACTACTGATCAACGTAACACCCATTGTGACATCAAAGTAGTCTTGTGTTACGTTGCTATGAAAAATAAGCACGACTGAGGAACTTCAAGATCGGTAACATGGTCAAAATATTTCAAGAAAGTGTTTGAGGTTTTTTTTTTAAGTTCGGTGATCTACTGCCCCATACATCAAACCATGGATTTTGATTGGAGTGTATTGCATTTAAAGGGAACCTATATATTTTAAGTTTTGCATTTTAAATTTAAATGTACAGGTGTTAT
>CAJDSM010015808.1:0-12388 GCA_903981925.1 Ostrea lurida
TGCCAAAATTGGGAGTTTCTATCCCTGAGGTCAAGGTCACAATTGACTATGTCTTAAAAGAATTGTATTGCGAACATGATATAAGCAAGGTCAATCATCAGAGGATCACTAAACCTTCTACTATTATTGTTAAGGGTCAAAGATCAGAGTCAATATTGATTAATGCCTAAATATTTTGTGAATTAGATGGAACATATTTAATGGTTCAACCAGCGGGGCCCTCTGTGATTTGGCCACATCACATTTTTATGCCCCCGGAATTTTCAATTCGGGGGCATATAGTTTTTATGCCCCCGGAATCTTCGATTTGGGGGCATAGAGTTTTTGGTTTCTCCGTTTGTCTGCAAAAACTTTAACATTGGCCATAACTTGTTGAACTGGGCATAAGTGATGGGACTTTCATATTACACATGTGTGTTCCTCTATGACAAGCCCTTTCTCACTGGTAACACACATTTTGACCTGCCCTGACCTCTGACTTGAAGTTTGACCCTCCTTTTCCAAAACTTGTATCATGCCTAACATTTTGCAATGGCCGAAGTGATGGGACTTTCATGTTACACATGTGAGTTCTTATGACAACCCTTCGACTCGGTACCAACATTTTTGACCTCCTGACCTTGAACCTTGAAGTTTGACCTAGTTTTTCAAAAACTTGAACATGGGCCATAACTTTTGAATGTAAGTGATAGATTTTTCATTATTTCACATGCATAATCCTTTTGGCAAGCCCCTTTCACTGCAATGTGGAATCGGGGGCATCAGTGTTTCGCAAACACATTCTTGTTGTGTATAGCATTTTGTTGCCTGGATAGTACTTTCAATTATTGATAAATTTCCAGAAAATTTTGGGAAGTTATCTGTTAAAAGTGCTTAGTCATTCCACCATTCTATGTTTTATGGTATGTCCACATTGTTCCCCTGACATTCAGGGGTCAAAGGTGATATAGTGGGGATGTGTGGGGTATGGTGAGCATGCTCACTAAGGTTCTTTAATTAACCTAATAATTATGTAGGTTAGGAATCAATGATTTGAAGGATGATTTTTGACATATGCTCTATGTCCTTTATAGATCTGCCAATTGTACACCCAGAATCAGGAGAACTCTACTGAATGCTACTCCCCGAACGCCAACTCCATTCAAGGATGCTATGGCTGACAAGAAAAACAGAAATAATGTATGGTTATTAAATTGTTTTGTACATAGATAATTTATACAGCCAATTTTGTGTTTGAGAAATATCACATTTATTTATAACTAGTGAATTCTCAGTAGGCGTGGAATTTTTATCAAGAGATCAGGATTAGTAACTGAAGTGGAGAAAATTTTGTCCAAACACATTGAAAGACATTCCAGTTTTAACTTAAGCACAAAATTATTTTCCTTTTTTCAAATGCTTAATATACAATGATATTTTAAAAGTTCAGTTAATGTTGCTGTATTGATGGAGACCACCAGCTAAAAAATTATTCTTAAATAATTGGGAAGATTGTTTCCAATCTGCCATGTCTTTAAAAACACTTGTTTTGTGTTTTGTTGGAGGTTTGGGGACAAAGTCTGAAATCAGTTGCCATTATTCATGGCACTAACATTTAATGGAGAAGTTTATGTAAAAGTTTTCATTTGAATGATTCCATATAAATGCAGACTTTCTTTCTACATACCAGGTAGACAGTAATAACTATTTTAATTCTGTATCACCCAGTCTGTTATACCTGTATTATTTACATGTATACAGCAGGAAGAGCTGGATGGTCCAGCGGGTAAAGAGGACCACAAGCTGAGGTATACCCCAGAAAATGTGTCCATTGATAAACATGCACCTGTTAAAAAGGTAAACAACTTATTTACATGTCAGAGTTCGAAATATTTATACTGTACACAACTTCAGTACCATTGTTTGTAAAATACAGTAACTGATTCATGTTTTGCATATTGAATTTGACTTCATAAAGTGGGAAAGTGTATCATGCAGTATTATATTAAAAATCTATTCTGTGTCTGTTGTAGACGCTGCCAAAACGCAAGATGAGAAAATGCCTGGCAACAAAATGGTTATCGCCAAGGAGAGATGTTGGCTTTCCAGACAGAAAACCAATGGTTATGTCCCCTGAAACACCAGTAAGTGGGCTGTGTATTATATTGCTATACTAACAAACTGCTATGACATCATGATTTGAGGCAGGTACATATAATTTGCTTTGTATGAAATGTATGAGTTAACCCTTTCAACACGGTAGACCGCATTACCAGTCTGAGAGAGAAACTGAAAGTAAGAACAATTCTTGTTATTATAGGAAGTTTAAACTGCGCAGAATCACGCGCACTGTATTGTTGGATCGTTGATCTATTTTTTTTTAAACGAATATGGCGAATATGGGGAGAATTGGAGTTTTTAAAAAAGCAAAATACGAGACGAATCTTGTACAAGAAAAGATGGCCAGCGACGAGTCTGATTTATCTGGCGATGAAAACTTTGATGATGTAAGAAATTTTGACATAGTAAATCTTCCTAGAAGAGAACAAAACCAACTTGAACGCCAGTTTCGACAATATGTTGGCGAAAGTGATGATGATTCCGACTTTGAAGGCTTCGAACCTGAGGACGCCTACATGGCTCCAGTCTTTGACAGATGGGAGAAGAGGGAAAACGATAGAAATATCCATCCGTTTAGCGAACGAACAGGACCTGTAAAAGTGTTGGATGCATTATGCAAGGCTTTGGACTTTTTCCAAACATTTTATACTGACGATTTATTTCGAAAAATCGTGGAATACATGAATCTAAACGCAGCCACAAAACGAGCCGTGGATCCAGATAAACACAGAGGGGCGTGGTCAACCATTTCTCTGGAAGAAATAAAAGCTTACTATGGACTTCTTTTTATTCTGGGAGTTATGCAGTTTGACAGAGATGAACTCTGTTGGTACAATAATGGAAAATACTGGATGGTTGGCTCGGAAATTGGAGAAATGATGACCAGAGACCGCTTCATTCAAGTCAAGCATCACCTTCACTTTAGTGATAACCGAAATGTAAACAATGACAAACTTCACAAAGTACGAATGGTTCTGGACACTCTGAGGACATCCTTTCAGAATGAGTATATTCCCCATCAGTAGATGAAGCCATGATTCCGTTCAAAGGCCGTCTCGGAATGAAACAATACATGAAAGAAAAACCGGTAAAGTTCGGAATAAAGATGTGGGTTGCTGCGGATGCTGAAACAGCGTACTGCTACAATTTTGAAGTCTATGTTGGGAAAAACAATGAACTTGTGAACAGGAATCTTGGATTAGCCTCTAGAGTTGTAATTGGCCTGACAAAACCACTGGAGAACAAGGGATACGTCATTTACACCGACAATTTTTACACAAGTCCAACTTTGGCTGACTACTTGTATTCCAGAAACACCTACAGCTGCAGAACCATACGAACAAACAGGAAAGGGTACCCTAAAACCATTGTACCAACAGCCAGGGATGCTAGGAAAATGCCTTGAGGCTCCTCAGATTGGCTGATGTGTGGCCCACTTTTGGCCCAGTATTGGAAGGACAACAGGGTCGGTTTTTACCTCTCAACCTGTCACCGACCAGAGGACGACGAACTGGCCACAACCAGGAGAAACAAGGATGGGACCGACGTTCAACTTCCTGTCACCCCGACAGTGAAAGGTTATGCAGTTTATATGGGAGATGTCGACCGGCTTGACCAAATGTCAAAAGTTAACAAGTCGAAAAAGTCTCTACGATGGTACAGAAAAATCGAAATCCGGCTACGTGAAATAGCTTTGTACAATTCCTTTATTTTAGAAGGAACTGTTGTGGATCACAATTAATCCAAGAAATAAGAGAAAAAGAGACATGTTGAGCTACCATCTGGATCTGGCTCACCAGCTGATTGGGAACTACCGGCAAGAAAGAAGGGGATCCAAATGTCCATGGTCGCAAGACATTGAGCCAGAAATGTGCCTTGATGAGAAGTCTCACTGGCTTGTGGGGACTGTGTGTTTCCAATAAAAGACATGTTGTCTATAAAAACAGTCATCCTGGATGCACAGTCGCTGAAAATCCGAACAAACGCACTAAAACAACGATGAAGTGTGAAAAGTGCAACATCCCTTTGTGCTGCAATGCCAGAAATTCATGCTTTAAAGACTACCACACAAAGGTGTATTACTGGCATTAGACAGTAGAATAGCAAAACTGTAGACATCAAATGTAAATATGGAAGTATTAATTTTTTAGTGCCATTGTTGAATAGTGATTTGAACAGTGGATTTTGAAGGAAATGAGGAGTAGATTTATTTGAACATTTTGATGACTTGTGTCAATAAAAGTATATCTTGTTATATACCAATTTGTGCAGGGAATAATTTTCTTTAACATTCTGGTAAGTTTTTCTATAAATTTTAATTTTACAAGAGCAAATTATGCATTATATATACCTGAAATTCATAATTTTTCTTTTTTTCTTTTTTCACTCAACTATTTGAGCAGTAAACATAGATATATATTCAAAATAATTATATATTCAGAAAGAGAATTTTGTTGCCTTTCTAATGATGTCTCACTTAATAAAATTGGTAAATAAATAAAAATTTTACAGTGTTTTTTCAACTTGTGCCATTTTGGCAGCTGGTGCTGTAAGTTACTCAGTATCCCAGGCTCAGGAGATAAGAGTTACAGTGTTGAAAGGGTTTTAAAACTAGTTAGTTTCTTCCCTTCCTCTTAAATAGAAAGTAGAGGTCAATAGAATGGCACTCATTTATAAAATTGTAAATGATGAATACTTGTATACTTTGTTCATCATTAATTTTAAAATGAATACCATTTGTTGACATGAAAGAAAATTACCAATTGGTTTTATTTTGTTGCCATTTTCCCCAATTGAATGGGTATGGGTACCAATCCCATACATAAAAAAAACAAAAAAAAACAAACAAAAAAACAAAACAAACGCTGAATCTATACTAATATTGTTAAATTCATAGCCCCTGAATTGGCTTCTGGTCTATCATTGGGTTGTATGATTCAAGTGATGAAAATTAAAGTGTTCTTCAAAATCTTCTTCACTTTTGGTTATCAAACAGCCAAACTGAGTACATGATAATGAAAAAAGATGCCTCAACCAAAATTGTGTAATTCATGGCTCTTTGGTTAGGGATTCTGGTGTGGGTATCTTATCATTCAATCATGTTGTAAAAATGCATTATTGTTTAAAAATCTTCTTGGCTCCTGAACATCAAACAGCCAAATACAGGAAATAAGCAAAACAAAAAAACTCAAATCTTTTATGGCTAGTTCAACCTAGTTGTTGAGTGGGAAAATGTGACTGGTTTAGACAGAAAACCGATAGATTGAAAATTGATTATAACCACTATGAGTGAGTTATATCCCTTTTCCACAACTTTCATTGCTATTGATATTTTATTTCTTTTTTAGGCCAGACCAAGTAATTTCTTTGTTAAGCATCAGCAGGCGGTTAGGTTTTCAATTTGCTGATGGCAAAAAACAAACAGTATATTTCAAGAATTTTCTGTCCATCATTGTTCATTATATTATTCATTCTATCCAATCACTAAGAGGCTATAAATCACCATTTTTATGCCCCCATGATCGAAGATCGGGGGTCATATTGTTTTTGTCCTTTCTGTCTGAATGTCTGAAACTTTAACCTTGGCTATAACTTTTGAATGTTAAGTACTAGGGCTTTGATAATTCACATGTATGTTCCTTATGTCAAGACCTTTCTGTGGGTACCAAAATTTTTGACTTCTTGACCCTGACCTAGAAGTTTGACCTACTTTTCAAAAACTGATAACCTTAGCTATAACTTTTGAATGGTAAGTACTAGGGCTTTGGTATTTCACATATATGTTCCTTATGACAAGACTTTTCCATGGGTACCAAAATTTTTGACCTCCTGACCTTGATCTCGAACTTTGACCTACTTTTCAAAAACTTTAACATTAGTCATAACTTTTGAATGGCAAGAGAGAGGGCATTCATATTTCACATGTGTATTCCTTATGACAAGTCCTTTTTATCTGGTACCAAAATGTTTGATCTTGACCTTAAATTTTGACCTACATTTTAAAAACTTTAACATCGGCCATAACTTTTGAATGGTAAGGGATAGACCTTTCATATTTCAATGCATAATCCTTTGACAAGCCCCTTCCACGAGCATGTGGAATACAGGGGCATTTGTGTTCACAAACACATTCATGCCCCAATTTGTTAAAATGTTCAGAGTTCTAGAATTTAAAAAAAACAGTCAATATGAAAAAAAAAGTTATGTAGAAAAGTAATTGGAAGTGTACGATTGTTCACTCTGTCTGTGTCAAGACATGCATGTTTTGGATATTTGATCCTCATAGGTGGTACTTTGGCTGAAATAAAAAAGAAAAGTGCCATCACCTACAATGAGTTGTATAGCTCGTATTTTCATTTGTTTTTCCCTGATAGGTAATTAGGTTGTTAATGGATGGCATATCAAGTTTAGCATTAATTCCATCATTGTAAAGAGATGTAACTCTTAATAATTAAGTAGATCTAGTGACAGAAAACATAAGATACATGTAGGCTAAGTATGCATGTTCTGTAAAATGTTATTGAGTTTTGAAAAAGCAGTGGATTGATTTTTGCTCTGACAAAATAACAAATGTTTTGTTTACAAGTACTGGGATAGGAAAGCATTTGTCAATTTATCAATGTCGTCAGTGTGTGGGGTTTCCTGATGATCAATTCCTCAATGTCATCAATGATGCTGGTTTCCTGATGGTCAAGGGAAATGATTAGTGTCCATTTTGTGCTTAACCTTACTATTGGTTGGAACAGCAAATAGTAAAACTTGCTTGTCTTTTTCACTGTTTAGGTTTATCATTACCGGTATTAAAAGTTTCTAGAGGTTTCTCCTCTGTCATTGCTTCAGTCGGTACTGCATCTCTGTCCATCTAATTACATATCCAAGAAAGTTTTCATTATTTTCCTCTCGTAGAGGAATGAATTTCACTTTCCAATAAGCATGAATTCATTATAATCATGTTTGTTATTGTATTTTACTGTATAAACTTTTCAGAGTAAATCCTTGTTGAATGATGCCAGTGTGCTGTTTTCCCCTCCCTCCATCATCAAAGATACCCTGCCAGAGGAAATCCAGGAGGACACAAAATCCCCCAGAAAGGAGACAACCAAAAAGGTACTTCTATACTGTATTAACTAAGTCCTGGCAGTTTATCAGTGTTTCAGTGATCTCAGATTACCAATCAAATGGTCTTGCAACTGAATAAATATTGAGCATACTCAATTTGAATCTACATGTAGTTATTGTGAGGGATCTAAGAGAAATAACATTGGACCACCATTGTGCAAGTTGCTTCATTTTGTATTGTGATTTAAGGAGAGGCAGGACAATGGCATGAAAAAATTATTTGATGATCAATTTTCCTCATACTTGGTAAAGTAGTAAAATACAAATATGTCCAAATCCGTAGTATATGTACATAGTAAACTGCAAATGTGTCCAAATTGCCTTCAGAGGGTTCTTGTCATCAATAGGAGATTGGATGCTGAAGAGTAACCTTTCCTTGAAAGTAGCGAATCTGATTAACATTACCCCGTAGTACTGGTAAACTTTCTCTGAAGTTCATTTCTTTGGTCTAAAATTCCCACATACAAGCTCTAAGAAATGGATACTGTTTCAATAATTTTTCAGTGTCCTTCCAGATTTTGTGGTCTAAAAAATGCACAAAATTTAGTACACAGAACCCCACTTTTACTTTTGTTATGCACCTGATTGTTTTTATAACAAAATGTGTCAATGATTTTTTTTATTTTTTTTTGAAACATAAAGTAGAATATTTTTATGGACTGGATAAATTATGGGAATATGAAGTATTGGAGCTTACCTCAATGTTAAACTATAGTGACTTTTAACTTTGTGTTTTTCTTACTACTCATATGTAAATGATACCTTCTGTTCATATCAATACTAAGAAATTGATAGAGCAAGTTGAAATTATTCTGAATACTTTTGCAAATGGTAGAGAAATTTGAGAAGGGGATGGGCAGTAATTCCCCAAAATCATGCCTTGGTAATTTTTTCATTTTGCTCGATCAGTGTGACATCTCCCAAAAATCATTTCAGAATTCAATGGTCAAGAAATCAAGTAGAAAAATCCAGTTTGCAGAGCCAGAATCACTTCAGAGTTCAAAGGTTAGTACCAAGGTTGCATCTGCTGTTTGTTGTGTGTTATAAACAATTGAACATGTTTCAACTTCTTGTAACTACCATTCCACTTCTTTTCAAATTTGGTATGAAGCATATTTGGGACATAGTAATTTCAGGACTCCTGCATCCCAAGGGAGTATGAGCAAAGCAAAAACTGTCTTGAATTAACCAATTTTCAAAAATCATAGATCTATAAGAAAATAAAATACTAAAGTCCTTACAAATAATTTAACATCCATTATTTTATATATATATAAATTTGCACTGTAAATAGCTGTAGACATATTATCCAAGTTTGCAAGTTTTACACATGAATGTAAAGTACTTCATCAAATTACAAGTGGATTTTATCTTCAAACTGAAATATAGAATATTACAACTGTGATGACCATGAGATAGATACATGCCACTGACAATGATTATTATTGTATCAAATAAAACCTGATGGTAGGCATGCTGATTTTCAGACCCTTGAATATTTGACCCTTGAAAAAAATTGTCCACAGTCCTGTTAGGTGTATCTGATGATGAACATATAGATGTATACCTATTGCATTTTAGAATAGACAGTAATGATTTTTAATGTAACATGTAGCTAATTAGAGACAAATTTGTCATTTGCAGTTGAATACCGCGACTGTGGGGAAAATAGCGTGTGGAGAACTGAAGATGAATCCTCATGATAGACTTTTTGCAAAGCCATAGTTAAGAGGGCATCTTTTCCATAATTGCATTAAAAGAGAAACCTACAGGGCTTGCTGGCCAAGCAATTAAGAAGTGGGACAATATATTCACTGCGTGACATAGTTTGGTGATGTGAGACCAAACTCTTGATGGGAAAAGGGGGTCATACAGAGCAACAGTTCATCATTTGCAGTCATTTGTTGATTTTTACATACAAATGATTCAATGAATTCAGAATTTGGTCATTTACTTGGAAACTAGGAATGTGGGTGTCAGTAGATGGAACTATAAACCACATATCAGTCCATAATTTTTCAAGGACATATTCATGAGAAAGAGAGAAGTTTCCTGTGAATCATTTGAGAAAGAGAGAAGAGTTTCCTGTGAATCATTTCATTTCCAAAGGAAAACAATATCTTGAGGAATTCAAAGTTATGCTTGCTATTGCCATTTATTTTGTTATAGTATTTTAGGCAGTGTGTAACATAGTGTTTGGAACCATTGAAAACTGTGAGCAGAACTATACAATATTGAAGATTTCTTGTATTGTCTCTCTGAATGAACTTGTTAGACAATGAAATCATGGTTCACTTCCATAAAAAGTAGTAGTCAGAGTTGTCATTAATAGTAAAATGAGAAAGAATTGTTTTATTTATAATTTTCTGGTATATGCATTTGTAAGATAGTATTCCTTTAATCCTATGTTGTAAAAACTTTGAATAAAAGTAACTATTTTCAAGACTTACAAATAACTTGATGTTTATTAATTATATAATGTTGTAGTTTGTTTTAGTTGTGTATTAGTTATTTATTTGTAGTATATTGTACTTTGTTTTGTATGTATGGATTTTTTAAGTGTTGCTATTTAGTCTACGTGTGACTGCTAATTGATATGGTAGTTTTGGTAATCAGATGATTTAAAGATGGTAAATAATAATTTCAAAATTCACAAAACAATAATGAACAGCCTTGTACTTTGGAACAGGTAGGGTTCTTTTTATTTACTGAATTCCTCACTTCAAAGTATAAGAAAACAGGTTGTGTATTTATTTGTAGCAATTTTTATGCCTTAGTAACAAGTACTAATGTAAGTCAAAGTAAAATTTCCCCATTACATGCATTCCTTTGAAGTTGAGTAGGATTTTATGCAACTAATAAGTAAGAATCCAAAGGGATAGGATGATTATTCCCAAGGTGTCTTCCTTTGTATTGTTAGTGGGTGTTTTTTGTGCTAGGAGAAATAGTAAATCCACTCGGATTATTTTCACAATGTGCTCTATGTCCAGTTGTTTTTGTCTAGTATATTTTTATAATTGTTCATGATTACATGTTTGTTCATTTGTTGATTTGTTTTGAAATACGTTTTGATTTTGATTAGATTATGTGTAAACATGTCCATAATGATCGCATAAAATAAAAATAGTATGTAGAAGGCACAATAAAGACACAATATGCGATGTGTTGAAAATTCATGTCAATGATTTGTACTGAGTAGAAATAGTTGGTGGCATTGTTTTACACAATTCTCAACTCATGGCAGGGACTTGTGGATGGAGAATTAAAGAATGAAAGAGCCAGTAAGGTACAGCTCCAAGTCAGCAATGGCGGATGAGCATGGTAAGAGAGCAGGGATATTGTTTGTAATCATAACTGGTTAATGCTTAGATAGAATTGCTGATGGGAAATATAAAACCACAATTCGTAACAGAAAGTTCACAGAAAGTACACGGAAATGATGACGCAACAGAAGACCTAGGGTGAGGGCAGAACTTTTTTGTGATTAATTACCGAAACAGCCCGCGTCTGAGATCACATGACTAGATGTGATTGGCACGGATTTTAATCAGAGAGCTCGAGAGTCCAGCAATTAAAAATAATCAAAATTCAATGGAGGAAATGGGAACAAAAACGTGTTCATTGATGAGAACGTCGGAAATCGTCTGTCCTTTGGCTGTTTTTCATGCACAATTACAGAGCATCTATGCTGTGCAGCAGACAGTGTGCAGTGATGCTGTTCTTTGGATTACCGTTCACTGTCACAACCTTGTTTGAGTAGTATAGCATATCAAAGCTTCAAAGTAAATACTTTTATAATCGGTAAAATTGACTAGCAGAAATTTATAGAAATACTATAGTTTTAAGAGCTCTTAATAGGGCAAAATGTCTGTCTTTATTAAGTATGGTAAGATATAAGGAGTGAATACGTCTGAAATGAGATCGACGAAGACGTAATGGGGAGGGGAGAGGGGTTGCGCTGGGGGCCGAAAACGGTTCCCAGACCCAACGAAAATGCTAAAATATCTCAATGAACCCCGCTGGGGGCCGAACACGCCCCCCCCCCCCCTAATGCAAAAGCTAAAACCCCCCCTGCAGGTTCCGGGGGCTGGGCCCACCGGGGGGCTAAAACGGCTCCCCGGGCCTTCGTCTTGTGCACCCCCAATGAAAATTCATGGTTACGGCACTTCGACAAGTCCTCACAAACTAAAGAAAAAAAAATTAAGTCAGGGCTTCGTCCATTGGATTCTGCTCAGGACCTTTGGCGCCACGACCCATAACCCCTTGCCGCTGAAGGCAAGGGCATTTGGTGCATTTCGTAATGATACCGCCCCCCCGCCCTCCCCCTTTTAAAAAAATTCTGGACCCGCCCTTGCAAAGTAATGTAAACGAGTGCATTGTTAATAAAAGTTTAAATAAAGTGATCAAGAGTTGCATGCCAAGTTATGGCCTCATTTATTAGGTTTTAAATAATCTCTTTGAGGTCCACCAAAGATATCTTTTGTACTACAATAGTGGATAAGAAACTATTCATAAGGAAAACCAAATGTTGGAGAGTTAACGCATAATTCGCATAATGAAAAGAATTATTATTTATCAAAGTTTCCAGAATATTCATGAATTTGACCGACTGTGCTAAGCTGGAGTTATTCGAAACTTTTTTTTTTCTTCTATAGACTGCCTTTATTGTTTATTGTACGACTACGAGGGCTGTTCAATATGTAATGTGTACTGTACGATATTATATCAAAAAGCATTCGACTCAAATATTGAAATGAACATTACATCCCTTCAAAGTATCCTCCGCGGTTTGAAATACATAATTTCAAACTATTATGCTGATTTAGGTAGATCTCTGAGGCACTGACTGATCGCTGAGCAAAGGGCTTGTCGGAACTTGTCACGACGACCAGAGTTTTGGGAAAAGTCGCATGGGTCTAGTATGGTGGGTGTAGCAAGATGGTAACCTCTCCGACTTCAAAAATTGCTTCACAAGCTCAGATGTATACATGTGATAGAGCATTATCATAAAGTTAGACGAACATGCCTTGATCCTGATACATGGCGTCGTTTATAGAGAATACATGCCAAAATCCATATCAAGCCATGATATTAGTCCGAGTGGACCCATATCAGGCCGAGGGCTGATATGGCATATGAATGATGTAGATTTGGTATGTAATATTCTATT
>CAJDSM010015811.1:0-13965 GCA_903981925.1 Ostrea lurida
ATTAACATCAAATAATCAAAGTATAAGCTTGCGTATCCTTACAACAACAAAGAGTGAATTCTATGTGCGTATGCTGAAATGATTTTGTTAAAGAGATTACGGTATATAGGATCTGAAATATTCGGTATCTTTCTTCCAATTTCTCCTTTAAAATACATATGCCTTATTAGAGATTATTATGAAAATTCAATAACAATCATTTCTAAAGACTTTTTTATTTATTGGCTAGTCATCACACTGCAGATTTTTCTATTTTCCTTAATTAGAACTATATTTATTAATTCCATTGGCAAGCTTTTCACTAGCAATAGAGTTCTGATAACTGTGTTTCCCCAACTATTCACTGCTGACTGTCATAAAAATACTTCTGACTCCAAATTGGGGCAAAATATAAATGTAGCTTTCGATCACCCTAAGTGGTTGGGGTTAATTTGTTCGACAACAATACATAAATCATTTTTTTTCAGTTTTCATATTCCTTATTAATGAATCAAACTAACATAACAAAACAATAAACAGATATATAGGACAATTATTTTACACAGCAATCTTTACCCTGTGAATTATTTTATTTTATTCATTTCATGTTTCATAATTTTAAATTTACAATTCAGTAAAGAACAATATTCTGCTGAATACGAAGAGAACATGGTATATATATTCAATACTGTAATGAATTTTAATATTTGAGTTTTAAAAACAATATGGTTACTTTTAACATTTTTGGATAATTAGTGGCATTGGTCGAACAGCTGATCGAACAGCTGATTCTAATTAGTATGAGCTATAACAGACTTCAGTTTATGAATTGGAGTAAGAAATTTAACTTAGAAATGACATCTAGTGTTCCACATTCTATGTATAATAGCTTGTTGTAATGCACAATCATTCTTTTTAGTGGTATATAAACGCAAAATCCCAGCTATAATAATACCGAGCAGAAGGCCCATCCGCGAAGCAAGGTTTTTAAATGTAACACGATTGTAAAAGGAAAAAGTCAAAATTGGCAAAAGTATCTCTGGCATACACAAAAAGTCAAAATTGGCAAAAGTAATCTCTGCATACATTCATTGAAAATTTTGTGAGCCGTATGGGCGCCTCTCTTTTTTAGTCTTTGTTTGTTTCAACAGTTATTCGAGTTTTCTTCCATATTCTGGCGTTCAATTTGTAATTTAAAAACACTAAATTTGTCCAACATTCATGGTATAATTATTATTACAGTTTGAGCAAATCAATAAATAGAAATAAGTACGTTTACTTTTTTACCAAATTGAAATTGTTGGTTAATTTTGTTTATTGAAGGGAAAAATTAAAGCTAACCGTGACGTCACAATACGGTTTGCGTCGACTGGCGTTATATTCCCCGCGTTTTATTTAAAACGAATAGGCGAATCAGAGATCTTTAGCAAATCTTGAATATTTGAAAGTTAATGGGCGTTTTTCAATAGTGATGTATATTTTCATGTGAATTGATATTTCTATTTCTAACTTACCGTTATTAATTGAATTATGACACGAGACACGCTCCTATAAATGACAATTTCATGCTTCGCTTGGTCCAACGATCCCTGGCGTTTAGAGATTTTTCTTCATTCATTCAGTTTCATCATATCTTGAGAAGTGTACGAAAAATTTCGGGATGAAAAATACAGAGTAGAACTCTATTTGATTGTGATTTGATCAATAAACTTGGGCAGGCCTATCCTATTTTATGCAAGTTTATACCGTTAAGTATTCTGTTATAAAGCGATAGTCTGCGGTTTGTAGCTGTGCTGACTGTAGATAACGTCAGCACCCTCAATTCCACTTTTCACTAAACTTTCATAACTTAGGTATATTGTGACGTCATTAAACCGACGTCATCCAAATCTACATTTTAAAAAAAACAAGGCATGTTTTCACGCATCTTCGCATTTTGCTAATTGGCGATAATAGGTAAGCTTATGATGCCTGTATTGAAACAATATAACTTATTTCGTGTAGTAACCGCCTCCGACATTTATGAGATACTTTCATCCACAGGCATGGCGGACCAAAATTTGGAGGTGGTGGAGATGTTAGAATTTCTCGTCACCCCGACAGAGATTGTTTGGAGGATATTTTTCGATTTGTTTCTTCATGTTCTACATTTTTTGCAAGATTTTACCCTGATTATGATACTAAACTTAGTAAGTCTTATATCAAATTATACGTGATGTTAAGATTGTAATTTTTTAATAATTCTCTCCATCAATTATTATGCGCCTGGTTCTCTGCATTTGAAGATTAAGTTCCAGCTAGGGCAGTGTACCCATCTGGTAAACGCCTTGGGCTCAACTACAGACAATTGCCGCGTTTGGTTGGAATTTGCAATAAAAAATGTAAATGAAGGTATAGAACTCTAAATATATAGCCTATATATAGTATATAGTTTATTGATCAAATGTCATACAGAATATAAATACATGTATACATACAAATCAAAATATAAAACATACATGTAATATAATATCATACAAGGGTACCCCGGTATGTGTCACAATTAATATAAATATGTGTACAACATAATCATACATGTATATATAGGGTACCCAAGGTCGCCGATAAAAAAAATTATAAACCAGTTGATGTAAAATTCTACTCTTATTGTACACTGTAACAACATTACAACCAAAGTTCATCCCAAAATTCCTTATACTTCTCAGGAAATGCAGAAATGAATTCAGAAAGTGCCTATATTTTTTCGGTCGACTTTTAGCTGGGCCCCGACCTTATACCACTAAACAGAATGTATGTGCATTGCAACAAGCAATTACATAAATTTTTCAACATTAGATATCATGCTAATATTTCTTACCCCAATTCATATCATAAACTAAAGTCTGAAATAGCCCCAAGCGACTGACAATTATAAACTGCCTGTACTTGCAATTATCACAGCCATATTATTTTGTCCGGTCTTACTAAATACCCAAATGAACTTAATTATTAGAAATTTTCAAACACCTGTGTCAATGTGGTGTGGATGAATATTGACATAATAAGAGTCGCATATCTTTATAAAGACTTATTTTAGCATAATTTATGTATTATTCTGAATAATTAACGATCTAATTGAATATTTGAGTTTCTTAAAAGTTATGAGTCATTTTATCCTTTTTGGGTAATTATTAGTTTTCATTGAAAATGACTCGAGAAAATCTAACAAACTGAGTAAATATCCTCATACTGTATGCATTCACTTGCAAGAGTCTGGAAAAAAAATCATTCAGGCAGATATATTTTCCCCATCTAGCCACAGCCCTCTTGCCGCCTACAACAGTTTCCAAGTGAATCATGATATTGGTAACTTCTTTTATAGAAGAGTTCCATCATTTATTCATATGTAGTTCCGATATCCTGTATCTTTAGTTTATTCCTTATATAGATTTTTGACCATTAACCGATTATACAAATAATCCAAAAAGAATGTCAAAATACTTTTTTTAAGTAGAAAAACATGCAATTCCCAAGTTTATTCAAATCACTAGCGCTTTCTAGATTTATGTGGGTGAGTGGGTGAAAGTAGCTCGCCTCAATTTTGGGATAAATTATAATAATAGTATGAGGATTTCCTTCTCAACTGGAACTTGCGAAACCCATCCACAACAAAACACAGTAATTCCTTTGACAATTGAAGTAGTTTAGGTGGTAGAAAGTGACCCCTATTCATCGTTGTAGTAGAGAAATAAAGGCTTCTTCTGAATATTTTAAATTAATTTAAGAAAAAAATCTTGATTATTATCTTTCAGATGCATATTTCTAGAAGGTTGTGAGTGCTGCATTGACAGAAGTGTCCATTCAACTAATAATTATCTGTAAGCATTAAAATATCGCTACCTTTATACACGCTATAAACAACGTTTGTTAAATTTCCTTATTGTTTTCATGCTATATGAATCTCCGGGCAAAACCCAGTATACTTTTATTTAAGGTAATTACCTTGACTTATACCACCATAATCTAATCAATTATCAATTTCAAATTTGTTTATGCATTTTAAGCAACTGTTTCTTATTATTTTCTCATCATTACAAATATTTAGATGAAGATAGAATTTTAATGAGTTTTAAAATCTTTTTTATTTTTGGTTGTAAAATTATAAATAGATATATTGATTGATTTGTAATGGCCAATTTATGAAAGTCATTAGTCCAGGCACAATTTGTGATGTAAAACATACTATGAGTTCTGTTTAAAAAATATGTCATTTCAAATTGGAATGTAGAAAAAGTGTTCGTATTGAATTTATGTGTTTTGAAACAATAGATGATATTGATTTCATTTTGTTGTTGGGTGGAAACACGTCATATGTTCTTGCAGCAATATCAGTAGGAAATTCACAATGTATTTCCTTAACAGGTGCCACAAAATGGGAAACAAGTTTTTCTGAAAAACGACACCGTTGTTGAGTGGTTTCCCAGATCAACATGGCGAGTCAAACCTCTGGCCATGGCAAAAGAAAAATTCGAAGCAAGGATTTACTTTGAACTTCTCGAGCTGCTTCGAAATAAAACATCTGCACTGAAAAGAAAAAGACGACTATTGTTGAGAAAAGGAAAGCTAAAAGGTCAGTGGCGGATTTAGAGGGGGGCCAGCCCCCCCCCCCCCTTTTGGTGGCCAAAATTATCATTATGTATAGAATTATTGCTAAATAAACCCCTCAAAATAACTTTAAAAGCCCTTAAACCCAAGTTCTAGAGCTTCCGCGGGCTTCGCCCCCTGGGCCCCCACTTCGGTTTTATTCTAGACCTCTAGCCAGCGACGTGTAGCAGGCCCACTTTTTTCAAAGGACCGGGTCCCCCCTTTCGACAAATCCTGGATCCGCCACTGAAGGTGATGTATATTTTAAAATCGTCAAACTTTTAATTCAAGCCACAATGTATAAGAATTCAAGGTAACAATGCATATGATGGGATATTAAGCCCCAGTCACACTGTCACGTTTCGGGCATCCCGTTTTACTACGTTTTGAAAACGTAGCAGCACCGCTATATACGTAGGAAAACGTATCGATACGTGAATGAAACGTCTTTATACGTGGCTATATACGTAGATCAATCCTTGATCGATCCCGTGAAAGCCCCAGTTACACTGTCACGTTTTGGGCATCCCGTTTTACTACGTTTTGAAAACGTAGCAGCACCGCTAAATACGTAGGAAAACGTATCAATGCGTAAATGAAACGGCTATACATGTGGCTATATATAAATGAATCCTTCATCGATCCCGTTTATATTACAGTCCCTGAAACGGTCTACTTTAATACTTTACCATTTTTCCGTGCGGTCACCGTTCGGTCACCGTGCGGTCAGCGCGTCGGGATCACCGTGCGGTCAGCGGTCGGTCACCGTGCGGTCACCAGGTTCCAGTTTTGCCGGTCTCAGGTCGGGTCACCGTTTTGCAAGGTCACCGGTTTCCGTGCGTACGGTTTACGCGGTCGCGGTCACCGTCGGTCAGCCTTTCAGTTTTTCTTCGCATTGTACATTCGGAACTCCAAGGAAAAAGCATCGTACATTGACAGATAGCCGCCCAAATAAATGAGAAATGAAGCGCAGAGTAAGGGTGGAAAGGAAATCATCTCCATTTTATATGGGTAAGAGAAATAACAGTATGGATGTGTGATAAACCCTGAAGGGGCCGACCTCCCCCAAACTACATGATAGATATCTAGTACATTCGGACAAGTAGAAACCCACTAATAGCCTCAGTGTGCTCTATGTGATCGCCAGTCACAGGAGGGGAGGTACGTACAGTAATAAAATAAAAAGTGTTGACACGGGTACACCGTCCGTGTATTGTTTTAATGCATCTTTCTAGGGTTGTTGTTTTGGACAACAGCTAGTGCAGGGTGCGGACATAATAAAGCATAGGTATGTCTGTAGTTTCCCTACCTGTAGTCTTCCCGATGAAAAATGCCTGGAAAGTGTCGCGAGGTACATGTCCCGATGGGCGTCTCAATAAATCCTGACCAAGATAGTTCCCAAGGGAGTCCGGAAAGTGCTAAAGAGATAATAAAAGAGAGAATAGGGTAAGAAGGTAATACTGTGGTTGACACGTGGGTGGAGTAAAGCAGCCGTGCCGTTCTTGGTTTTGGAAAACAGAGGGGAGGACGATAGAGGTCTAGATAGTGTAGTAGTGAGCAGAAGAATAAGCGCACAGTACAAAATTAAATGGAACAAATTAAGAGCAACGAAAATCAAGCGTACGAGGTAGGATGGTGTGTTAGGACGACTGGGCCACAGCGAGGTGGAACACCCGTCCACTGTTGTTCTGTTGGTAAGATATGGCTTAATGGGAGAATATTTCTCGGAGACCGGAAGGGGTTGTTTCTGTATTATCAAAGCATTGGCAGAGGGGAGGTGGTGAGTTTTATGAATAACAGTTTAGAGTGAATTGCCCTGCGTGCCCGACGGAAGCAAATTTTGAACGCCAATGCCAAGACTGTAACGGCGCTATGTCGTTTCGGATGTTTAGAATTCTATGCTCCATAGAAAGGAAAATCCAAGAAAAGCAGAATCCAAACTGGAGTGTTAATATGTACTGTTTCCTTTTATTTGCTCTTTTGCTCTGTGAGACAATCTGATGAAACGTAGGGTACCAACAAGTAAATGTAGGAAATTAGTGAAAGAATAAATCAGCATATGAGGTCAAATCATGTAGATAGCATTTAATACTGTGTAGCTAGGATTAGGAGGTGGTCCCAGATGAGTAGACAGAAACCCTATTTTTGACATCAGTAGAAACAAGATAATATGACAGGTGTTACAAACCAAAGACTCAATAGCGTAGGTGACTGTGCTTTGATCGCTGGATACGGCTAAGGTAAGACAAATTGCATTCATTTTGATCATTCATACAATTCTAACGTTCGACATTACCACGGCGCGCCTAAAAGGAAGCAGGACAAGGTGGTTAATAAGTAGTTGTACTGCTATTTTCTCCCCTCTTAAATTAGGGTTTTCACATAACGTGTGCAATAGTGTTTAAGGAAATATGGTTTTCCATATGTTTTTATTTATCATTTCTGTACTCTCCTAATCCATGTCCAACCCATATACATTTTTAGTGGAGCAGTACGTTATAAAGACTGGGGTATTATTCGTAACATGTATATAATTATTTAATACTTTAATTTCCTAATATGGACCAATGACCAAATAATTATAACTTATCACTTATATCAACTCTCATGATATGTGCTCTGAGGTATACAAACCAATCTTCGAAAACTCATTATTTGGCCGATTATAAAACGAAAAGTGTTATTTGGAAGAATATTGGATATATATTAACATTGTCTATCATTTCATAAATTCGCCGGTATCAGACAGTGCATTAAGAAAATAATAGATGTCAACACAGGAATTACTAAAACACACCATTTGTGTGGCAAGGTTTATTCAGGCACCCCCGTTCACGCTTACCAGAAGTCCGTCACCAACCCAAAAAAGGTGCTTTATTCGACCATATATGAATGAATTTAAGTAAAACGTTAATAGTCGGTTAACAAAATTACCAGCCCATAAACCAAATAACTACCGCCCGAGTCAAGTGAGCAAAGTCATTGCACCATAAGGAGTTTCCCCCGTGGCCAATAGAGTTTCCGTCTGTTGTTTACATGTTATTATCTACATCTTTTATGAAATATACTAGCTACTAGTCTATGGCCTATATTCTCACGGCCCACCGTATACAAACGCTTCATGTTATTTCTATTCCCCGGATAAGGCCTTTCATCCTCACTATTTTTAAAGCGATTCAATCCATAGCCTGCACGAACGTGGAAAGAACAGAACAGAAGGGCTCGGACATGTACTTCTTGGAGGTGAAAAACGGGTAGTAACGTACACTATTTCTGAGCTGAGTGAAGGCACTGTATAACATTATCTTGTGCGTCCAAATAGAATAAGGTCATAATATCCAACAACAGAGGAAGCACAAAAACACCCAAGAGCACATAATCTAGTAGTCGCATTGTTACAGAAAACGTAGACATTTGGGGATAAACGTGTAGAAAACGAGTCACAGGACGTGAACCGAACTCGGTGAATTCAACTGCTGTAGAAGGAAGATCGCTTAATAAAAATCGTACCTGGTTATAATCGAGTATAACGGCGCTCAGTTTAGGAGACCAAGATCCAGAGGTTCATGAGCTGTGGTCCATTTATTTCAGACTCAAACAAATGAAGGAAAATACAGGCAGCGTAATCGTTAATTTCATTAGAATCCAGTCTGGCCAGTCTTAGTCATCTTGTCACGTGTTAGCCCCTATTGAGAGATTCAAAACACACATTGACTTTTCTAAACAAGCATTAAGTGTGACGGGTATACTGTAATACTTACGGTAGATACCATCACATCGTAGGTGCTATTGTTGTGATTATATCGCTGGAATCCAATATATTACAGATATGTCCTTAAATATTATACACGTGACATTTCTCCATATCAAAAAGCCAGTGTATCCATATTAACCCGAAATGAAATAATTCCTGTTATATTAGAGAGTATATATAAAAATAATTGATAATTCTCACACCTGGCTCCACCAAAATACCATCATAATAGCTAATTAAAACCGATTATCGCCGGATGAAATCGAAAAGCTATATCATTAGTTTATCGTACCTACTCTTGGATAACTACCCTGCCCAAGTTCTGTCTAAAAGGAGTTCTCTACAAGCAGACGAGATAGTAAAAAAACGAAAAAGCGTCGTAAAGAGAAAAAACCACACCTGGCAGAGTGGATAAGCAACGACAGCACGGGATAAGCAAAGGCATAACAGAGACATACAGAACTAATATCTATCAAAGATAGAAATTGCATATAGGCCCCGCCGAGTTAAAAACCCTAAGGGCGTCATCAAATTTAGTGCAGCGAATACCCTGATCTTAAGAAGAAGCGATGAGTGTAATATATAGAGATGTGTGGTTCAAAAAGCTTGTCATAGCTAGCAACTATCATTCAGCGTTAAAAAATCACTATAAGACACAGAGAGTATCGTTCAGAGTGCTGTATTTTGAACAGAGCTCAGATTGATGAGCTTGGGGGTCCTATTCTAAAGAATTGGCTTTTACGTAATGACTTGGATCCTATCATACTGCGTCAGTGGTATGAACTGCCGCCAGATAAGGCTGTCGGGCCATGTCTACTACAGATCACGTTGTATGAGCCTTTCTCACATATGGGCTCATATTTGGAAAAAAATCGTTCGAATCGTCCTGCAGGAGCGCCGTTGATGTGAAAGATTGACATTCTGGTTAGGAATTTGTTGTTATAAGCAGTGACCAAGGCACGTGATGCATGAAGAAGGCGCACGGCGAAGCGTGACTAAGGGTCTATAAGACTGTAGGAGGGTACGAAATGTGCGGAAAGGTAACAGTACCCAATGTTAGTAGATGTGAGAGAAGCGGCGAGATAACATGAACAGTGTTCAGTTTCGCTGAGAAGCAGTCGACTCCAGACCTAGCGTTGAACTTTCTCAAGAAGCAGAGAACGACAAGTCGCGGAAGGGATTTAAACATAGCCGAGAGTTCTGGAAGTCAAACAGTATCGCTATGCCAATTAGCGAGCGGGAAAGTAGCATGGGTGAGTCGCTCAAGATACACACGTGTCGCAGCCAAAATGCTGGGTAGCAGAGGAGATTAGTATCTACCCTGAGAGGACAGTGTGTCTATAGCCAACGGAGCTTGTAGGGAGCCCAAGGACGCGCGTTAGGCGGTATTCTTGCAGTGAGAGCTGACTTGCGTACGAACTGACGCTAGTAGCAGTTGGGGTTATCTTATTCATGACCTCTGAGTTAGCATCCAGTTGTTACGCCCTCATCTTGGATAGTATAACGTCGAGGCTTTATTGGCATGAACTACTACACGAATGCCTTTGGAGGGCTGGATCACATGAAAGCATGTGTGTGAGGGTCTGGTGGGCTAAAGTTAGGTATCGGAATGGTAGATTCTGCGGCGTTGTGTTAACCGAGCGTTAGGATGCTTTGGCCAGACGTCTAAGCGAGGTTATTGACTGGCAAGTAGCGCAAACGTCAGCTGGTGGCTTGTTATGAGCGGCGTTGGGCGTGCCTTCGGCTTTCTCGCAATGTGAGCGTGATATGCTAATGACGTATTATCTTAGCAGACGGTAATTTAAGTATTCATACTGCAGTGAGATAATTAACAGTTGGCATCTTTGCCCAGTAATGGTAATAGGGTTCAGGTGCTTATTCATATGCATCCGTGAGCGTGATCTTTGTTTGATACTTAGTCAATAGTTTAAATAAATTTCCGACACCACTAAAGCGAATGGTCTTTTAGGTGTAATTCTCAGACAAGTCAAGGAGTGGGGATCTAGAAGTTCAAGTTTTACTTTTTTTGTCTTTATTAATGTCTGCGAGGCAAGACATATCATATCACGTAATTTTTGAAGTCGTCGACATACTAATGTTTCATTTTTCATACTTTTGTCTCGGAATCTTTCTTCTCCATGACGACGGTGGATATAGAGCGATGACCGTGTCGTTAATTATGTATTTCTTACTTTATTTTTACTATAATAATTGTCACATTGTCTGCAGATTACCTACGTCCCCCTTTTCATATTTTTCCGCCTTAGATTTTACTGGCAATATAAAATTTGCTAGAATGAAAATTAAAGAATTTCTCCTAACTATTTGTTGATTGTCACCAAAAATATGAGTCTTGGATGTTGACCCTATAGACCGATTGCTGTTTGTTCAAAGAGTTATATCGAGACGAAGCTATCACTGTTCCTAAAAATGTATAAGTTGATGAACTAAAGATGACACCAGGAAGTTGTGAATTATGAAATATTCATAGAAAAGTTACAATAGGCTACAGGGGTTTTAAAAATATGGATGATAAGAGTATTTATTTTGCAATCATTATTAATTTAAGCAGTAGTGAAAAACCTGTCCCAACCGCCCTCCAAAAAGTCTCGTTGCACTATGTGTATGTCAAACTCTGTTTACTTTTAAATATATGCTTAATATTATATCCGAAAGAACCAAATAAAAGATTAGTAGGATTAATATAGTACGTGATCGTCGATTTAGATTCATGGAGATATTATAATGTGTCCATTTATGATTTTACTGCGATCGTCCGATTTTTTTGTCTAGTGATCTTAATCTTTCATGTATGAATTGGATATTTTTAATAGTAAAATGAATGAAGAAATTATCCATCCTTATTGGTAATGACATTCATGAGTGGCGTAATGTTATCAACACCCCTATTGATTTGTCGTCAAATTTTTTCTTTTCCATTCTGTTGTCATCTATGAAATCACACACACATCTCATACCATGACATTGGTAAACATTATTATGGTATTTTAACTATATCCGATAAACTGGATAGACACCCCCTTAAAACAACTTCTGTAAATTAACTAGATTTGTCTTCTAATAAACCTTTATCATCATTTAAGTCCCACGCTAGGAATAGTTAGAAATAAGACCAGACCAGTGTTCCGGACCCGCACTTGGGTTCCCCCCACCCCCTTATTATATTGTATCTTGCAGGAAACCTATTAACTGGCGAGAAAACCAATCAACCTCCCACTATCCTCAATAAAAGCTATTTTTGCTCCCAATAAGAAAGTGATACAATAAAAAGGGATATGCTGTTGACAGAACAGCTGAGTTTGGCTCATGAAAAGAGCTACGATTTTCTTCTTTTTAAAACAAGTCAAGTCTCGAAGTCAACAATCGACAGCTCTAATTGAGTAATGAACCTTGCTTCTTAGACGAGTGGATTTTAACACTTGATTAGAACGACACGATCCATATTTCTTTTTGTATTCAGACATGTCCTATAGATAGGCTGCTACCTTATTTGGACCAGTGCTCCTTATTGTCTTCGCAGATGGTGGGCTAGATATGAGCTTTCAATTATACAGTTTCATCTGCACCATCATAGGTCAAAACACTGTAGCATCTATTAGATGTGTTGACTAGACTCTGTATTCGACCTGTCTTCTATCTTATTTCATAGATCTAACAGATATGACATCAGTTGCAGTCCTAAAGGGCGAGAAACAAATGCTGCTCCAAGTTCGCCTGATGGATGCGTATAACCAGCACACCCACAAAATAATACGAGCCCCAAATTTTCTAGACCGTCTCCTTCCATAATGTTCAATCTCTATTTAGTGGACCGACAGTATATGATCCCACACGTACGACTCTCCCACGGGAGCACATCTCCTTAATCACGAATACCCAAGAGTGTTCGCTTACTCATTAGACGGACTAGAAACCACCCACGGATTTCCAATATCTGATTTGCTGCTCTATTAAGTTCATTCACCCCCTTAAAAACGAAGGAGTCTAACCTTTTACGAAACGTGCTCCATAGATTTCTGAACATACTTCGATATGTATATTGTGGCAGGTAAATATTTCATATCAATAGTAAAAGTTCTAGTATTATGTTTTAGTGCCAGACTCCTTAAGAGCTCAACAAGGGCTTCGTTACAAAAAACTTAGTACACAACAAGAGAAAGATAGGCACATAACCCCCGCTTACAAATTTATCTGATCGGGGACAATAGAGATTGATAGACCGAACAATGGCGAGTTAACAGAAGGTGTGTTGTATTGGTACAAAAAGCGGAGTTTGATTACAGATTGAATTGCTGATTTGAGCAAAAAGTGCAGATATAGACTGGGCCCCAAAGGACGTTGCGTCTGATTGAAAATAGCTCTAATGTTAGCTCTTCCTACTAGACCGGAGTAGACTGTCTCTACGTCTCGTGCTGCTTTCGGTGCCAGCTTCAATGTGAAAGTACACGACGTGCAGTTTTTACGAGTCAGGTACACCCACTCTGGATGGAGCGAAGGGGTTGGAATTTAATATCCCTACGGGATTATGAAAAAGTGGTTGAGTGTCCAGAAATGAGCAAGAAAGAACGTGAACTTTTACACCTTCTGATTCTGTCAATGATGCTTAGCTATGGATTGAACATCGTGTAATTGAGAGATCCCTTTTGTCGACCCACGTGCTCATGTATGCTTAAGACTTTTAAAACCATGAGTTCCTATCGAATTAAAGTGTCTTAACATTTGAGTATAACAATGAAGTTAGAGGTACGGCGGAGCAGTTGCTGTGAGTTACGAAATACATTACGAGCCGGGCCCAGGAATCTCCGCTTTCACTATCAACAGTTAAGACTTTATAGGATAGACTCAAGTGTGCTGAACACTGTATCTTAACGCCCAACAGTGTGTATAAAATGACATAGTACAGAATGTTACACAGCGGGCGAACCGCGTGGTTCCTCCAGGTAAGACAGGTTTAAATAATATTGATAAATACACTGGGAGGACAAAGCTTCGTGGCATAACGTGTGGAAATTCACATTGAGCGCGTGGAGGGACTGAGCTTGCTCTGAGTATTGTCCGTTGAACCGAAGCGAGTCTCCTACTCCTCAATAGCAAGAAACAAAACGCTCTTGAAAGCTGTTCTAATTTAATGTGGAACTAGTAGCCACCCCGGCCCTCGTGGAACTACGATGACACCCAAACCGCATCTATAGAGAACCAACAACCCTAGGACAAACAGAGGTAGAATCGAGGCGATCTAATGTTACTGTATAAAATAACAGATACAGGCGGGCTGCGTATGACCGCCTTCGCGTCTGCTCCAGAGACTGTAGCGTCCAAAAAGGTGTACAAACATAGCCCGGTAGAACAGTCCATCGGCCACCACGCTCTAGGTCCCCGTGAATTCGTGCTAGCGTGAGGGAGGGCTAGGCTAACGAAACGTGAGAGGCAGGTGGTCTCGCTCAAGGCGGCGCTCTAGAACCGACGGTGCTCGCAATACATGGAGTTTCGGCGTACCAAGCGGGTGTCAAAGTATACATTAACCACCTTGGGCGTCAGTGACCAGGCCTATTTCTATTGATGACTGACTCTGCCACTTGGACCGTGCC
>CAJDSM010015818.1:6482-17811 GCA_903981925.1 Ostrea lurida
GAGGGAGAGATGGTAGATTCGGTAACTTAATCGATGATCAGTCTGCTAAATGCTATCTTAAAAACTCCTACGATGTTAAAACATCTACCTTAAATACGTATGTTCAGTTCATAAACACACTAATAGATACAGAATCGTATATTATGGCCTTTTTTTTGGAATGATGGAAAGGGCCTAATACGCCTGTTACTCTAGTGACCTGCTGTTGTTTGTATCTCCGTCTTTTTACCTTGCAATAAAAGTAACAAGGAACATAATCTTTAAATCATTGCTTTACATCAGCAGCTTCCCGAAGTCTCTATTACCTCAATGTTCGCGGTTACTTCGTTACCATAGAAATATCTGATTAATAACGTAATATATCAGAAGTTAAAAACTTTTAAATACCCTATTCAACCAGAATCGTTTTTTTAGATAGATAATGCCAGGATAAATCATTATTGTGAGTTCAAAAGAAAGCACACTGAACCAAAGCAGCTAAATCGGCGGAGTTACAAGCTAAATCTTTCCTATTTGCCTATACTTCATTCCGCGAATACCTATATTTTTGTTATAATCATTTGACTTTTCACAACGTATTAAGGTTCGATTCGAATTAACATAAGAATGAAAAAATGAATTCAATTCAAACATTTATAAATCAATAGATTTGTAAATGGGTACCTGCCTGCATTTTAAAAGCAGTAAACACGAATTCCTACAGTTAACAAGAGTCTCTATAAAAACATTACTTCAACTTCAACGACAGGGTAGTGCCAGGTCTTACGTATACTAACTGGCTAGTGAAGTTTCCGACAAGTTGCATGAACCACACTGTCTCTGTTCTTGGTAATCTTCACTCCAGGTTAATAGAAAGTTTACTGTCATCGAGTGGCGATGAAGTGCAACACGCTGAAAAAAATAAAAAAAAAATAAAAAAGCAGGAAGGAATTGTTATAAAATCATCAGATATTGCAAATTATTAGTTTCTTGCTTTGTTTCTAATCTCTGGATAGACTAAGTAATGACTTCATTGCATGTTTAATTCGATGTTTTGATTTATTTGATACATATTCATTTCAGGACGAAAGCGCTGTATCTTGATTATTTGAATAAATGCCGATGACGATTTGATTGTGAAGCACTCCACACTTCGTCCAAAACATCAAATACACCGAAATCTTTCTTTGATCGAGACCAAATTAAAAAGAAGTGATTTTTATACCATGTGACTAGTATTGTGCAGGATTATTAACCCATATTTGAAAAATTTTGTTCGGTAGGCCATAACTTTACCGCATTGCACAACCTAGTAGTAAAATAAATGACCCCAAAATCTTGCAATGAGGATGTGCCAACGAGCAAAGTTCGTCCGACCAGTTTAACATAGGAGAATGTAAACATGCAGATCTTGGACTTTTTCAACTGTATAAACAACTTCACGTTACACGCACAATGTGGTAATTGAAAGTGGAAAAATGAGACTACAACCTTGTGCTGATATTCAGATGATCTTCCAGAAACATTGGATTTCGATTTCTGACACCGAACTGTGTTCAAGTTCCTGCGAGGGTAAATAGTTGAAATTTGTTGTGACTTTGAAAATAATACTATTATGAACATAATTTTTTCAAAATTGTTGCACATTTCAATTTTTCATCCACAAAATGTGTTTTAAAAAAGTCTCGGCTAATTAAAAAAGTCCACAAACGCATGTATAATTCAATATCGTGCTCTAGTGTCAGAAACTCGTAAAATGTACCATCAATCCTATATTATTGGTCTAACGGGTCACGTTCGTTTGTTTTTTTTTCCAGATCTGGAAATTTTCACGTTGGAAGATATTTACCATGCAAGTTTGCCAAAGGTTGCCATGTGGACTGCTAGTTTCCACTATTGGAGTATCTCTAGTTATTGTACACTTAATTTACAAAAAAACCCACAATCATGACAAAAAACCGCATAATAATCCGTACGTATCGGTATCATATCGAAAGCTGACTGTTTAGGGGTGATGACAGCAGTAACAGCTGAAATTGTAGTACTATATTTGTTTTTCTGTCCAAAAAGTCGACAATGATGGACCAGATATTAGTTGTTTAGATTGTTTTCTAATTATCCCGGTGTGTCCGACGGATACGATGACATCGTTATTGGTGTTAATCGAGTAGAGGAGAGATTCTGTGTATTAGGATGACTGGAGGCGTTCAGTATGTGTCTGTGGGGTTAAGATGGTCGTAAACTTCCTTTTGATGTTGTCGATGGATAACAGCATGGTTGTTGATTGATTTCTGGTGCTGTCTACCTTAGTTGCTTGATACAGCCGATGTTGAGGAAAATAGTATGGTACTGGATATGGGGTGGTTAGGATTTCGGTCTTCGTGATGTGTTGCAGCATAGGGAGCTGTTTCTAAAGACGTATGGTACGACTGAGTGTTGAAAAAGGAGGTTGTTTGATATGGATGTTTGGATTGGAGTGATGAATGTGAGCCAGTGATTGTTGAAGGAAGTCCGGTGCAGCTAGTAGTTAATATTTAGTTGTAGTTTCCTCTTTTTGGTTTGATTGGTAATATTTGTTGGTCTTGCTCGATTGAAGCAGCATTTGTTGTGGTTCGGGATGTTATTGCTTTTAATGAAACAATTGAATGCTTTCGTGTCAACGTCCGCCAGTAGCAGGTAAAGCTATTAGATTGTCGAGTTCAATGGCTGGTATAAGATCAAATTGATATCGCAAGAAGTTGACAGGGGGACTTCTCTTACATGTTATCTCAACATCAAACAATCGATACATTCATTTCCTGAAACTATGCCGTTAAGACTTTATTTTTCATCATGCTTGGAGGAGAATCTTCTAATGTTAATGGTTAATACAATATGTAATACTTGTATCACTAAAAGTATACGTCACAGATCGTTGAATATCCAATACCATTGAATTCTCTCTTTTTTCACGATACTCAACATTCTATGTTATCATTACAGTTATTTGAAGTATTCTTAAGCAATAAGAAAGAGAAGTCAGGTAGATTTTGAGGGGTCTATGGTCAATGTTACAATTCATGACCTGTTCCTTTCTCTGTACCGAATACGTTGCAAAGATGGACAGACTGGGTTTATCAAATATCGTGTATTCCACATACACAGAATTATAACAATGTAGTTTAATCTTTATCAATATATGAGCAGGTCATACTAAGATTACAGAGGAATATCAAGTAGTTTAGTTGTAATTTATACTCGTGTGTTCCTTTACCGTATATTCAATATGCAAATTATCCTTGACATTTGGACCGTCCCGTGTTCATTTAGACCTTGTAAGACCTGAAAAAACCCAAACATTTCAAAAAACATTCTTCTCTATGTGTCCATCAGCATTGGTCTGAATTATCGCTATGAACGGCAATCTTACACTGCAGATAAGTTGTCAGATAAATTCTTCATATGCATCATCTATTACTGTCAAGGTATTTCATCTGTCCATGTCTTGAGATGCGAGTCTCAATAGTAACTGGTCAAAAAATAAATAGGCTTTTAGAAAACAGAACAATTAAAAAGCCAGCTATTCATAACATTCATAAGATTTGCAGAATATGATAAGGTGCAATTACTTTCTCATGGAAAGTGATTCATGTTAAACGATTCCCAGCGTGTTCATGAAAATCCTCTAATTGATATGCAGTTGCCGAAACACATTACTGGATGACTAACGGTCAACACACGAAAAAAAAAAGAAAGATATCTAACATTTGTCTTTATTTTATCAGCAACTATAATATCATATATGATAGATTTTAACCACGGTATGGCATAGTCGCGTAAAATACCATTTTTATGCTGCACAAGACACCTTTGATCAAATTAGTCAAAACAATTAATACACCATACATGGAGCTAGGCAAAAATTCTAAAATTTGCTAGTCTCAACAAACGTTGTGATATCTTTACCTTCATTGAATCACATTACATGTTTGTACTGAATGTAAGAAACCACTGTGAATTAACGTCAGATTAAATGGTAAATAACAAGAATTATCAAACGAAATCGGGTTGATTACCTGATTTGCTAAGGTTTATGTTACAGTTGTGAGTTGTTAAATTGATCGTGAAAACGATCGAGTTTTTGCGGATGACGACGTGCAGTGTCTGTTAAATCGTTAGACCCGGCTGATTCTAAAACGATGTCGTTTGTTGCTAGGAAGATAACTTTGTGCTAAAACCATTATCAAATAAAAACATATCTTTTTGTCTTATCTAATGTATTTTCGGAATATGTATTGCCTTTTGTATGTGATCTACCTGCTCTGTGCTCTCAAACATTTTAGTGGATACATGATACTATGTGTCCTTAGTATTCGTGATTATGTGTAAACAAGGGGATGTCATTTCAATTGGTATCCATTTTTATTTGCCCATTTTGTGTCCGTCTGAAGTGCACAATCTACAGTGGAAAATAAACAAACCATTCTCAACATCTCTTACTGATCTTGGGATTTTTTTTACATTGGAGTTGGATACATTTATAAAATCGTTGGTGGTGACCATATGGTTTACCCATAACCCGTCCTATGGAGGCTTCCCTTCCACTTGGTCTTGGTCGCGGGTTCGCTGAATAAAAATGTGGCAATACTTTAAAACATATAACACAGAAAATATTGAAGTCGCACGATTCAATAAGTTACGTATAACGTTCTTTCTTGAATCCATATTTTCAACCTAAATTATCAAATTTACCACTAATGAAATTTTGCATTATCGTTGAACATGCATTGACAGACTTACTTGGTTGCACGTTGTAATTGTCATCTGAAAGAAGCGCAGAAATGAATGAAGAGAAGTCGAGTTATGAAAGCGTTCAGTTTCAAAATTGCCGTCCATTATCGATAATTCTTAGGAAGGTATATATCGGCATGCGTACCTGCAAATTTGACTATCAAGAAAACCGCTAATCCTGCGGAGGGCCAAGAATAAAACTACCACTGCAAAGTTGAATGCGTACATCGTCTTTTTGCGAGCTTTGAAACTCTCCATCTAGAGAAAAATACAGAAAAGCATATAAAAAAAAAGTACGTTTAACAAGTTAAAATAGACTTTTATTCTATCTGACGTTATTTTCGTTCTTTGTCTAATTACTCTGAAAATTGCGATTCAAATACATTGGATACATGTTCTTAGAGACTAGGGATAGTTCACATTAAATAAAATCTTATTTCAAGTTCAAATGTTCTTTGTTAATTCTTAAATGTTGTCAAAAATGAAATAAACATTTGTGATATGAAGTAAAATATACAATGTCTGTTTCATTCAAATAAAAAATGCTCTAATCTGTAAATGGATTTACAAAAAGCCACAGAGTTCAGGATTAGGCAGATGAATCCCCCATCACGTCCCTCAAGAAAATTTTAACATACCCTCTGTTCTCCATTGGCTTTCTAGTTTTTCTATGTCATCGTAATCTTTGTCATAGGAAGGATTTGTATAGGAGTGATCCACACCATTCTTCAGGTTAGGGTCATTGATCTGGAAATGTATGAATGACAATAAATACACGAAGTCAAGGTTTGCTTACTGGAGCACAGTCATATTGTTACCTCCGCCTTGGTCCTCGTGGTGCATGTAAAATATANTACACGAAGTCAAGGTTTGCTTACTGGAGCAGTCATAATGTTCCCTCCGCCTTGGCCCTCGTGGTGCATGTAAAATATCTGTTTACGTTTTCATAAATCTTGGCACATATGAAGTCACTCTTTACCTCAATAATCAACAAAAATAAAATATGTACGCAAATTCTATCGTGTTTCTAATCTTCTTTCGGTTTCTATCATATATGTACATATTTACTCAGAATGCAAAATGCAAAAACCCTTTTCGCGCAAGACAAGCAAGCACTATGAATTAGTACCACGCCTTAATTGAACTGAGTGGCTATAGTATCGGAATGACATTGCACTGAATTTTATTATTGCAAGGTTTTATGTATTCAATTATATTGCAACAATAAATTATCATTCTTGCAATGGAGGAATACAAGCTACACCGCAAGAGCAACACATGAACAGGCCTTACCGTCGTGTATCGTTCTAGCCTCGCCATTTCTAGTTCCACATTCCGTACAGTCTATGAACTGTATATAGGGAGATTCCTTCTTGATAAGGTTTTTTAAGAATCGAAAACTTCAAGAACAAGCATGAATGACCATAAACCGTAATACTAGAACCATTCAACCAGACAACCCTGGGGGATTTAAATCTCACATATTGAAAAAATGCATAATAGCTGATACTAATTCTCAACATGTTGTTCCCATTGCTTACCTAGATACTTTTTTTTCAAATTCAGAATTTTACAAGGACAGTTTACATCATTGTGTAAATTGCCCCTAATACTAGTATAACATGAAAAAGTAAAAATGTATTCATTATATATTGCTATATATATATATACACAAGGTACAATTTTTTTCCAAATACAGAATTATATAAAACGATTCCCCACATTGCGAGTACATATCACTCTTTATAAAGTTAGAATGTTCAGAAACTGTTCAAACGCTGCTCCCTCCTTTTATTTTAAAAGTGAATTTATTTTGAATAGTCTACCTTTTTATTTGGAAAGAAATTTCTCTTCAATTCAGCGATATCCACAATTCATTTATGTCTTTTTTATAAAGTACGTGTAATTTTGAAATTGATTTTTTTGTTGGTGGTCATACATGTATTAACCATTTTTGTGTAACTTTTTACTATGAAATGTGTTGATCTGAGGTTGACATAAACTTCTGTAAGTTTATCTCCGACATATTTAACGTGCTGGCAAGATACATGTACATGTATCTATTTTCTTTGATTATTGGTTAAATCAAGCAATATCAAGTGGAAATTAGTAGTTTTTCTATTAATGATAAATTGCACGAGGGTGATACTACCTTAATGAAAACCCCCTTGGAAATTATATTTGAAAGTGAACCTAATCAAAATGTTTACTGTATAGACTGTTGCACATGTCCCCCCCAGTATCGTGCCCTAAAATACATCTAGTTATTTAGCAGAAACTGCAATCATAAACATGTATATGAAATTACTTAATATGTTAGACTGCAGAATGGATGAATTCCTCCGCCGGGAAGTACATGTATGGTAGACTATTTTCATGCGCATAACTGGAACACGCTACGCCTCAAAATAAGCAGTTTTATTCCATGTGCAAATCCACTTTTTTCACGGTTCATAAAAATGAAATTAAGAACTAGTTTATGAAACAACAAGGAAATGTTAAGCAATCAGCTAATTGTGCTTTTTATTTCCCATTACAATGCATTTCTGCCTACATATATTGTGCAATTGAACAAAATCCACATTTCAATGCTTCTTGCATCACAGAAATCTGCTTAATTTTGATTTAATTTATGCAACTAACGTCGGAACCATATTTTATTTGAGCATCTTTATCGTTTTACAAGAATTTTGAAAACCCTTTGAGACGTTGACAAAGGTACATCTATGCAAGTAAGGAACGATAACTCTGGGTAAATATGTATATAATTGATTACCACTGTATTCAAATAAATGAATCAACATACTTTTAATTTATCATTTATTGATTTTACAGTAGCAAAACAATATAAATGTAACATCTCTTTAAATAATACAGATGATAGGAACACATAATCATTTTATCTGTAGATATATTAAAGAACATTAAACAATATAGTTTACATGTACAGTCTATTATTATGCCGTATTTCTTATGTACAATGCCCATATATATATACACAACAACGCAATGCAGTGTCATTACATGTATCAACAACAGAGTACTGGAAAACAAACTTATAGTTCATTTATTTTACCAGTAACACATGTAAAAATTAAAATTTTCAAACAATGGAAAAATATTAAAATATCTAATTGCCCCTTGATAAGCAAAAGCAATACTCATGTGCATTCCCTGAAAAAATATGGATATCATACCATAGTTATGTTTGAAATAAACTGTTTCCTGGTGTGTTACGAACAAAATATTGAAAATATGGGCGTTTTTATAAGCCCTTGAGATAGTGACGAGATTTGCATAAGGACAAAAGACCATTCAAGAACTCTCGTTGTTGACTTGACATTCACTGTGGTAGTAAACTATATTATACCAATTGATAAAATTCCGAAGTTAATTTTTTCCATACGCCTTCAATGCCAACTGCACGTTTACGTATGCGGACAGGACGGGATGTACAAGCATGATGCCAGTTCCATTAAAACTATGAATGTAGGATTACAGTACACATCCATTATGGCTTGCGATATACGTTATCTAGACTGTATCAACAGCTTGAAACTTGTAAGAAAAGAGGGATGATCAATGCAGTGTTGCTAAGAAAACCGTAAAGATAAGAATCGAATTAAAAGAGTATTGTAGATTTATTTTGTAATTAAATCTGAACGTGTCTAGCAAGTGTCGAGTTACATTTATTTATGTCCCAAAAGAATTGCCAAAAAACTAGTGGTTATGATCACTTCATAATTTTTACATAATTTGTATGCGAAACTCAATAACGCTTTTAATATATAAAGCAAATGTTGGGTTTTTTTTCTTGTTGGTTTTTAAAATGGTAAATGATTTCAAAGAACAGCTTAGAATTCCACCACAGCGTCTGATGGAAAATCTAGAATTGGCGGTCATGTACATTATCGCATTACACCGGTAAGAATTGTAAAAGTCAGTATCCAGGATTGACTTTCATGTTACATATCATATATAAATTATATACATTTAATCCATGCATCATTACTAAAGATTAATCCAGAGAGTTCTTTGGTCGTACGAAATGCTTCTTTTCGTGCCCTACAGTTAATATACTATACACGTCATGATATCATTTATACAGAAGCTGCCTGTAACTTCCACATTCCTGCTGCGATGACTGCATCTTCTGCGCTAGTTCGTACAGTTTGCGCCTTGGTTCTCCTTCTTGAAAACCTTCCTCAACCACGCAATTCAGATTCAACATCAACTAAAAATCTGGGGAAATACAATGTACGGTAACAAACAATGTATATTGTTACAGGTTAGCTGTTTGATAAACTAGGATTTTCGCGAAATTCCTGAACTCAATTCTGAACTGTACTGTATTCATGAAAGAACTGACGAATCACGTAATGACAACTCATTTTACAAAAATCTTACTAGGTGTGATTCTGACTGATCTATTAAAATTATGTAGCTAATTAGCTGTGCTCCTGTGTGTGATTCATAAAGATTCGTCGGTACTTTGAATTTCAAGGGGATAACCCTTAAAGTTTGGAAGAAACTTATATCAACAATGAGACCCCTCCGTAAATGGCCAGTGGATAAATTTTTTTAAGAGACAATTCTGTACAATGACCTTTGTGTAACTTGTTAGGTGTGATTTGATGTGATAAAATATTTAACACAAAGTTCAAGAAAATCGTTGGTACAAACATCTGTACAATATATTTCAATTCATAAAATGTGTTAATATGTACTTTAAAAGTACTTGTTTTCATTTTGTGTATTTTTCATAATCATTTATTTGGGGAATTTACGAGAGTCAAATAATAGCTAATGACCATGGCTTTGAATTTTCTCACTATCTGAGCAAGTTTTGTTGGTGATCTTGCAAAGAAGAATGATCTATAAATTGGAAGTGGAATAAGGTTAGAACTAAATAATCAGTCAGGATATCGCACCTTAGTCAAGATTGTGTAAAATGAGCGTGTTTTACAGTGATTTCACCAAGAAATCCCTAAGTTTTTAAGTATTTCATGAAAATCACTAAAGTGCAAACAGTGAGTTTCAGCGAATTCCCTGAAATCTTGTAGGGACTTCGCAGAATCCGAGTTAGCACATCTTACGTAACATATTAAAGCAACGTACACTGTCTTAACAGGCATTTTTCTGACGTGAAACATTATTGATAGTTTGCTGCTCAATTTTTCCAAAACTCTTTTTGTGTTTGTCGCATTATGGTACACACTTGCACTTCTTGTTATGGTCTGCCTGTATAACGTCCGGCAAATCGGACTGTAATCTACACACTGCCTGAGCAACAGTTCTTCTAAGTATAGGAGTATAGTTGACCGATGGTGACCTAAAACGCAAAACATTTAAATGACTCTACCAAGCGCAATCTCAGTTAAACGGAAATTATATAAATGAACTGTAGAAAAATAGTATTTCACTGTGGATTTAATTTGAGCGGATTACACATTACTTCCGTCTAAAATTCTAAGTACTTTCTGCCAAGCGGCCAGCATGCATTATGCGACGGACATGACAGGGTGGCTAAGTGAAACATTCGCTAAACTAAAGTCCAGCATTGCTAAATATCCGTCTAATATCAAACATTTATACAGTATAGTAATCATTTTATCCTTTAAATATATTATTGTGGTATAAGCTTCGTAGTGGTGCTGAACGTGTGCGGTATCCATAGTAATTCATTGAACTTGTTTGTTTCTTTCTATTGATTTTGAGCCCTTCGAGTTTATCATTCATACCGAGATGTCAACTCCCGTCTGTAGGTGAAAAGTACACAAATTGAGACCCATGCTAGCGCTCAGGCTGGTAGCAGTCGAGGGTTCTATCAGCATGCTAACACGCTACCACCAAAATCAAACCTCCATTTGTATCATGTGATTGAATTGATATATATTACTGTTTAAACGTATCCACTGAGAATATTTCACTCAATATGAGACAAGACACCATTGACGGTGAAGTGGTTGTAAAATTTAGGCCTATCTCGGCACCCGGAGCCTTTGAGCATGGATGACTTTTGCGGTGCCACATCCTGCTTGTGACACTGGTGTGTCCGGTTTTTTCCGGTCTCATCCGAAGGATCCGCCCCATTTAGTCACGCGCAAGGGGATTCCTGGAGGACCTATTCTAACCCGACCCTCTCCCCATTGGTCCCATAATACTAAACTTTGTTTTTGAGAACAGAGGAATAATTTTGAACCAAATTTGATACCTTTTGTCCATTCTGATGGCCGAATACCTCCTGTGTTACTATTGAACTAACCTCCAACAGAATTAAGTTTTATATACAATGATTTTAATTAGATTTTTAATGAACCTACAGTTTGAAAAATTATGTCTATGTTTCTGCATATCCATATTATAGGTCCTCTGCAAGTCTCAAATGTAATGAAATGGTAGATTATTCTAATAGGGAAGCAGGTATGTTATTGAAAAAAAAATTAGCTATAATGTTTATCCTCATTTAATCATCTTAAGAATTTTCAGAGAGTATCAGTTAAGAAATAACGTCACAGATCGAACAAGATCTGGAAAACCCCGTTAAACACCCAGAAGGGTGGTAATAAATAGACGAAAT
>CAJDSM010015823.1:0-53481 GCA_903981925.1 Ostrea lurida
ACTCTTCAAAACTGTTGAAATGAGGAACGTTGTCCTTATATACATGGTATATGCTTCGAGTGACCTTGACTTCTGGAAATGACCTTGATCAAAAAGTACCCTGTCCCAAGGAATAATTATTGATGAAAGGTTTAGGAGATGGAAAAAAAAGGGCTTGTCTCGGAACATTTGTGATAAAGTATATCGATTTGTGATGAAAGGTTTGCGAGATATCAGATTGGACGGACAGACACGACAGCAACTATGCTTTCTCAAAATTTTTTAGGTGCACAAAAATCAAAGCCCAATAACTTGCAACATTTTGAACAGCCTTCCCCTTCCCACATCTACTTATAGTGATCTTTAATTGTTCCAGTTTCAATGAAATCTTCCAAAGGAGGATCATAGCTCCCCACTACCAGATATATAGTTTGGTGGGCTACAATGTCATTCATAGTTTGGAAAGTAACCACAGCTAATACTGAGTTTCTGACATCACATGTCAATCACTTGATGATTACTGCCCCCTCTCTATCCTTTAATTATTCATTTCAGTAGAGGACTAATGACCACTTCCTGATTCAAAAAGAAATTTGTCCATAATGGCCAATGAATTCAAACCTGCATTTCACTCATGCAAAGTGAAAATAACCTTTCTTTTGTGTAAAAGTAACAGGCTACAGATAACTGGAATCTTTGCATTTATCACATTACATTAAACTAAATTGTGAAATCTACATATTGAATGTATCCTCTAAAATTCAAAAGAAACAACCAAAAAGTACTGAAAAATATTATTTTAATGAAAATTTAAATGTATGTATTGCACTTTATAGCATATAGTAGAAATATCTATTTTCTGAAAGTTTGATTGATATGTATCAATGTGATAAAAAGTACAATGATATGAATCAATCAAAGGCTAGTTAACATGATACCCATAGGAATGTATAATATCAAGATGTAAGAGAAAATATCATTGGCTATAAATAACAATAGACATTGAACAATCAAATGTATACAATCGAGGTTTTCATATGTGTATATACAAATTTACAGCAGTTGAAAATAATTTCCAGTAAAAAATAAATAAAAATGAAGTTAACAGTTTATCTTTGAACTCTGTTAACTTATAGATCTACATGTACTAGTANACCAATCTTATTTTTTTTTTTGGCCTTAATACAGGAAACTGTATGAATACTACATGTACATCAGTAATGTTTGAAATAACTCCGCACCAGATTATAAGCCCTGGACCATTTTCCTTGTACGAACCTTCAATCACAAGGAAAATCAGTTGAACAAAGAAATATATGCACCGATTAGCCTAGTAAAATGACAGTATAGTGATGGTTATACAGTAAAAAATAAGTTATTCAGTGAATATGTTAAAGTAATAATATTGCTTGAATATACTGTCATCGGATATTTTAGAAATATTTTGTCACATTCCATTGTAATTTATCATTAAGAATATATTCAGCAGAATGTGTTATATGTATTAATTAGGTTATACTATGTCATACAATGTAGAACATATAAGTCCTGATCCCTGATTTTGTATTTCATTCAACATGTTCAACCATATCTGGAAAGTCTTCCTCCTTTGTTTCTTCTCCATGGATACGCTTTTCCCAGAATGAGGCTCTAGCTGTGGTACACCCATGTCCTTATCTGGTTTTTCCTTTCGGGTTCAGCACCTGAGGAGGATGCTTTAGGTGCATTATGGGACTGCACATTTGACCTGGTATCACTTTGTTTGGGTGTCCTTGTTGCCTGATTAGTTTGTGATATAGGAGGTGGAGGTGCAGCTTTAGATTTTGTACTTGTTACTATTTTTGTAGACTTGACAGTGTTACTCTGAGATTTCTCCTGTGGAATTTCAGGGAAAAATTCTCCTTTCTTTTCCGGAAAGATCTGGGTGGGTTCAGCATTAATCTGTTTTGTCCCTGGATGTTTTGAGCTTAAAGTCACAGTCAATGTACTCTTTCCTGGGGTAGATGCATCCGGGGACTGAACAGGTTTTGTCATGGGGGATGAGGAGTTACGGTATTTTTCAAGTTTCTCTTTTGGGACACTACGACCAGTTATGCTGTGTACCTGTAAATGGCATATTTAAATAAATTTAATCATATTTATAAATCATTTTTGTATAGTAATCTAGCAATACTGCAACTTTGAAATATTTTGAAAAAAAAAAACTTAAAAATTTGGGTGTTCTTGTCTTACTAAATTTTTAAATGAAATAAAATTATTCAAATATTCAAATTAATGTGAAATTATAATTTACAAAAATTTTAGAAATTGAGATCCAAATTAACTGTTGAAAATTTTCAGTAATCTAATAGAAACACAGTATATATACATGTATTCATAAATAGATATTTATCATCAATGATATATCTGTAATAGTTGGTATTTTTGATAATACACTATATATCTATAATCAAAATAATATGTACATGTATAATAAAACTTAGAACTAGTTAAGAACAACTGCTTTCGTTTATACATGTACCAACCTGTAACCTGAAAGAAAACCTTAGTACAACCAGAGACATATATGTTATATATGTCTCTGGTACAACTTATTTTTAATTAAAAGTTAAGATCGTTAAAATCTCGCCACATTAAATTCTACTGGAATTAGAACAAGATAGATTCTGATTCATGAAGAAAATAATACATGTGATACTAGTTCATTTTTGTTTTGAATAAGTGATGCCAAACAAAAAAAAAAGAGAGAGAGAAAAATACAATCTTCATAATAAGCTCTAGCTGATTCACCATTGCTACAAAATGTTAAATATGTTGACTTTCTTATGACTGCACTTTCCAAGGCCTCTCAAAATAAAAAAAACTCGGTCAATCAAAAATTATAAAACAGAAGGAAAAAACGTTTTGATTTCTTTACAGAATAAAACAGATCTATGTGGGGAAAGTGTAGAAAAATGTGGAGAAGTGACTGTGCAATTTTTTTGTAAGATTATGACTTAAAGTAGAGAATTCACCAATACAATATACTAAAAATGTGAACGTAGAGCAAATATGCTAGCTGAATGAAAAATTACTACAGAACTGACACATAAAAAAAGACAGTATGAAAATCGACTACTAGATCGATCAAGTTCTAATTCCTTAGTACAGGATTTCATGCTACACTCATTTTGTCAACCTTTATAGAGCATTGTAGAACTTTGCTTTTTATAATCTACAGAATTTAATTATTAGAATTTTAATATTTTCATGAGTGTCCCTTGTACTTCTGTTAGAATCACCCATCCATCCAAAATCTGGTAAGCATTGTTATTTTAGTTTTTAATTCAAACCAATGTCAGATTTCCAAGCGCGTAGCTGTCAAATTTCCTGTAAACTTGCCAAACATTGTACATGAATTTTGAAAAAAAAAACCCACCCCAAATAATGTAACCAACAATGTTTTGTTACAACTTTTATTTACTGATGAGAAACGCCATTCTGAATGAACATACTGCATTCATTCTGTATAAAATGCTGTCTTGAACTGTTATCTGTGAAATTATTTTTCCCCATGAAAAATTGTTGGTATACAGCATAAAAAGCAAATTGTTTTCACTCAAAAGCATTATACCTTATTGTTATGATCATAACCTTCTGTCAAATTATAAAATATGAATATTGATCTGATATCAATATAACTTGTTGGAATGTGGTCCACTCTATCCCGCCCCCATTCCCCAAATAAAAAATCTACCGTTATCCCAAACGTTGCAAAACACAGCAAGCTCTACATCTATTGAGGCATTGTTTTAATTTTGTAGTATTGTAGCATGAAATTCAAACTGCTTCAGTACAAAGATTAAGTTTAGAAGCACACGTCTATGCGTTGTGTAATATCTACTCACCCCTGAGTCTAGAACATTTTCAAACTGCAAATTATGTTTCAAAAGTTAGGCATGCATGCAAGTGGTCTTAGTTGTACTTGGGAATACATAAAAAAGCAATGAATGTTCTGTCAAAAAATAGTTTTCTTTTTGCTGAAAATTTACAGACAGTAAGATACAAGAACATGGTATATTCCAAGGGAGATAACAGAAGCAAATAATCAGCAAATAGCAATGGCATTATAATTGTTTATTAAGAAATGATCTTCAAGGATAATTGTAACAAGGAATTAATGTTTCAACAACATAGTGTGACATGTTTAATCTTATCAAGCACCAATACTACTCTAACAATACAAATATAGTAGGTATATTCTTTGTTCATGATAACTTAAGTAATTAATTGTACAATGGTTAAAATAGCACCAGGAATATGACTAGTATTTCACATCTTCATATCAAGAGATTCCTCTGCCATATATTTTGATAACAGCATGGCATATCTAATACTTACTTGAATAAAACATGAAATTAATAGTAACATCAAAGTCTGTCAGATGATGCTCAAGTAGCAATAAGCAATTTAAAGTTATATGATCAAATCGCAAGTTCACAGCAAGCTGATTACTATCATAAAGAGAGAATAGAAGAGATGAGAGAAATTCTTAGCCAGCATCTACGAGTAAACTGTCGCTAATGTCATATTTCATTTTAAAATTCGTTACTAAAAAAACTAGTCCTCAGATTTTGATGTTAGTAATTAAGAATAGATATACTGAAGGTTGAACTAATACAGGGAATTTGGGGAGGAATACAGGAGGGTACTTCTAATGTAAACCTACAAAGTATCCAACTGAGAGGAATAAAACAGAATGGAGAATCTTACTTCATGAATCGTAATGAATAAATTAATATTGATAAAAAAATTTCAAAAAGTATTTCAATATCCAAAATAAATTCTTATTTCTTGAAGAACATCATTCTGTGAACACACAGCTGTGATTTTCATGCAGTTTCTGTGAACACAATTTCGTGAAACATATATTTACATTTGTAAGGTGTATGATTCACACACAATATTTTGTGACTACCAAAGATTCAGTCATATGTGAATACATATATTATCAGTTGAGATGCGATTACACAATGTTTGTTAGCAATCAAGTGACTGTTAGTCAACAAGCAACCACCACCATTTTCACTAGCTATGACTTGGCAGCATGCTAAAAGTTAACGTCTGCTAACCCGCTTCACTGATGAAGAGTCGTTTCCCTTCCCCGTGCTGAACAGAGCCTTCAGGCGGTTCACAGAGGGCAGCTCTACAACTCCCATGTCCTCGTTGAATTCTGTGCGGCTCTCTGGAATGTCCATCTCACTGGACTCACCAAACATCTGCGTCTGTTGGGGTTTTTCTCGGATGGAGGAGAATCCCGAGTCTATCGAGAGACTCGGGGAGAGGCTGCTGATGCTCTCCTCTGTTGTGTGTCCAGTGGTTATAGACGGACAGCTGTTCAAATCCAATTGTCGCTCCACATTGACAACCTAATTAATGGACAGAATATGAGGTAATTTAGCATTACTTAAAAAAATAAACCATGACAATTTACAAGCAGTAGATTTGTCATGAGGTGTATATTTATATATGAATACACTCTGTAAACTGTCCAGTAATTCATGCTATGATACATATCAATTGTGCTACCAAAAAAAAACAACTTGCAAAAATGCAGATTTACACTGTTCCATGTTTATACAGCATTCACTAATGTATTGTTAATGGAAAGATTACAACAATATGAAAAAGAGCAAAGTACTTATGTTCAAATATACAAAGTCAGCATCACAGGAAAATTTCTTCAAGCTGTTACAAAACATCAATCACTTTACAATACAATAAATATCTAAGACACACTAGAAAAGTCAAACACAGAAAAAAAAAGCATTTCATATAAGGAGTATTGAATACTATTTATTCTATAAAAAATCTCTGTCACTATAACAAGATATACAAATGCATTGACAGAGCAGAGCCAAGACATTTCCAGACAACATGCATGCCTTACACGCTGTTCCGTGAGATTTGTGTGGGCCACAATAAAAGCCACTTGGTCCTCTAGGTCGTCTAGTTTCCTCTTTTGTGACAGAGGGGTGTGTTTTAAGCTATATTCTAGGTTCTGAATTTTTTCCTCCAAATTACAGATGTGACCATATGTAATGTATATCTGTTGCATGAAAATGACCAACAAAACAAGCTACACTTTCCAGAATCATACAAAATACATATTTAGTCAAACTGATTTAATGATTAGGCCTTACACTTATTACTACAAGAATCTGAAGAATGAAGTAATTGAAGACTGTAAAAGTTCTAAATTTTCTAGCAGTCCTCTGTACATGTTTCAAACTTGACAAATTAAATTTTTTCTTATCTAGCAAGATAACCCTGTTCTTACCCTACACAAAAAAACAAAAACATTATAGAATGTTCGCCAAAACCCCTATACATAATTCTGTATTACTGTATTACTCACCTCTTCCTCGGTTGCCTGGAGACTCTCCTGGGGTACACCTCTGCTTCCTCGAGGTGAATATGGAGGTACTTTCACCTCCCAGTGTCGTGGAGAATTTTTCCTCTCACCCTGAACATAAAAATCTCGTCCATACAATTCCTCAGATATTTCCTTCGGACCAAAGTTCACAACAGATGGTCCTTCATCCTCATTGGATAACACAGTCTCTATCACAGATTTCTGAAGCATTCTCGAGGAAGGTTCCTTCACAGTTTCATAAGTTATGTGATCATTGTCTGTCACTTCAGAGTGTTCAGATAAATCTAGGTGTGGGACATTTGTTATTGGTTCTGATATAATGTTTTCTGCCTTTTTCTCATCAGCCTCTGTAAGGTGTGAGGCATTTCTTACTGGTTCTGACACTTCCTCGTTAGGCTTTATAAGGACATTGTTATTGGCCTGGTCCTGCTGGGACGTGGGAGATAGTGAGCTCTCTATCGGAGAGCATGCTGCGAACAAATTGTCGTCTGGCTGGGTGTTGATGAGATTTTCTGTGGATTTCAACAGTTGTAAAGCAGATGAGGTGGTATTCCGGATATTGGATGCTGCATCCTTCTGCAAATAACGTATATATGAATATCAAACATAACATTCACAATCTACTCTCCTAATTATTGTAATTTCATTATTTTACACCCTATTCCATAACACGCATTAGTAATTAAAAAGTCAGCCTTGAATCTTTTGTAAGTTCAAGTCAATAAGCATTATTGTGACCAATCCATGACATTTGATTTCAATATCCCAAAATCTACAAACGCCATCCTTTGACAATCACCTACCTCTGTATCATATAAGAAGTCTGTAGGGTTAAAATAACACTGATCACATTACAGAAAAGTATTGACAGATGGATTGATGAAATATTTACTATAGGCTTCTCCATCATCAGTGTGTGTTTTGTTAAGATCTTGTTTCTGAGTACTAACAAACTTATTAAGAATATCATGATTAAAATCACTTCACTGTGGGGAAAAATTAGCAATTTAAAGTGTTTGAACATTAGTCGTTTTCCAGAGTACAAGCACATGCAAAATTAAATACCAACACAAGCACCCTCCCATTCAAAAGCCGGTGTGCACCGAGCCCTTACCATGCTGTTATATCTCTCCACACCCTCACGCAGATCATGCTTAAGCAGAGCATCCTCATCAGCGAACTCGGAGGGAGGAGGAGGGCGAGGAGTGGACGACTCACATACCTCCATCTCAGCCTCAAACGAGGAGAGCATGGCATCAAACTGATCCAGTGAGGAGTGCATTTCTGCCAGCTGTTAGTGCAAACGTAATGGAAGCATTAGTCACCCACAAACCAATGAGAGGAAGAAAAGACAGGTTGTGTGATATTTCTTGTGAAGGATGAGGCCCCACCTGAGAGTAAGTGTCACAATTTGCTTGGGGATATTCAAATTCAACATGATTTATAGTAGCTGCGGGATAACAAGAACTTAAATGTGTTGCAATTTAATCTACAATTTTACTAGGATGTACTTGCACTTACTTGATCATTTCTATCATTGATTTATTTTAATCAATATGAATTAAAATTCTTTAAAATAAGAGACAAGACAACTGGAATTCTAAATTTCAGACAAAATTTATCATCACAATTAATTCTCCAACAAATGCGAGGTCCAACTTTTTTTCACCATTCACAAAAAATTATCATACTGAATATTACCCAGCCCCATTAAATTGTTAGTGTTAACACTATGTCCAGATACCAGTGCTGTAAGTAGTTAGTACATAGACAGGCTTACTTTGTTGGCAGATTCCACCATGCTCTGGGTTTCCTCCTGGACTTTCTCGTGGGTCAGGAGCAGCTTTCGCCCCATGTTAGACAGTTGTTGGTCGTCCTTGTTTTTGATTGGTGTGGAGTCTTTCATCACATTTGTCTTTGGGGAGGCATCTGTATTTTAAATACGTACAGTATTCTATGCAGGAATACTAATGCATGATTTTGAATTAATATTTTGAAGATAATTAACTATTGAAAAAAGCAATAATTAGCATTATTGAACAGAGTCAAGTACATCTCCCTCTGATGAGGATCAAACCCAGGAATCCAGGCATGACAGTACAATGCTATACCAACTGAGCTAGCAAGAAAGTCATGTATCTAACACTACAACGATTCTATAAAAAATCCAGCTACACAATAAGTTTTCCTTTCATTTGATACAACTCAAAAATAATTCTGTTGTTTTATTTGCTTATAGCTGTTAATCTCTCTGACTATTACCGAGTTCTTTAGACTGAACAATCAGCTGGGCTGTTGATTTAGTCTCCCCGGCAACATTTTTGGCAACAACCCAATATTCGGCATCATCCTCAGGGGTTGCATATTCTATATTCAAAAGGTAATCTCTGTTTCCAAACTTTTCTGCAAAATAGGAAACCATAACTTCAAAATCTCTACTCCACTTCATTAAGACACTTTTATGCATATATATATATAAAAAAAAAAAAAAATACATAAATAAGTCCTTCAGTGATTGTGTGTAGGAAATTGGACACATACCTATTTTGTAGTTTGCATCATTTTTCAGCAGGTTACCATCTTTGTACCAGACAACTCTTGGAAGTGGATAACCTTTGACCTTTGCCCTAAATTTGACATGATGACCTTCCTTGACTTCTTGATCTTCAATTTCTTTCAAGAACTCTGGCTTCTTCATTTCTTGGTTATTACCTGCAAATTATTACAGTAAAAATACACTGATAAAAACTATCCCTATTTTTTTTATGGTTTCTTAAATGGGATTCTTGTGAGAAGTTCATTTGAGATGCCATTTTAAGAGGCAGGGGTAATCACAAAGACAATGAATGACTTACTTCTAATTTTGAGTATGAAGGACTGAGAGCAGTGTGCTTTTTCATTAATGGCCATACACATCAGCTGTCCTGCCATGCTCTTGGCAGTGTTGAACACCGTAGCACCATGTCTGTTGTTGTCCTGAGTGAACTCATAATCCTCCGAGTCCTCCAACTGCTGCAAATCACCATCCTCTACTTTGTACCATATCACATCTGGAAAGAGTTACCTCCCTTTCTTAATAGTTAATAGCACAAATAAAATATTTCTGCAGGTAAGCTGCACCTTTGAATATCCAGGTGTGACCATTTACCAAATGAAATAATTGAACGGATTGATTTTGTCACACAAAACACTTTTTTTTAAAGAGACAACATGTTACAAGATGGATAGGAGTGTTGTTGATTATTGAATAAGTGATACAATTTTCTTTGTCAATGTAAATACCTGCAAAAAGTTAAAAAGAGCTTTTGATCTTCCATAGAATTTGCTACAAATTACATCACACAGTTTACTGTCTTACAACATTACAGCTGTATATCAAGAGTCGGTTGTCTAGATTTCTATGCAAAAGTATGCATGTGCAAACATGTTCTTAAAGCATACCTATTGGTTCAGTTCCACTGACTCGGCAGCTAAATTTAGCTGGTTCCCCCTCCTTAACTGTCACACTGTCTGGTGGGATATCAAACTTTGGGTCGTCTCCCTCCGCCGGAATCAGTTCCTCTATGTAGGTGGGCTCGGCTCTACTGGCGCTGGACTTTTTGGAGACAGACGTATCTATTGACGTGTCAGAATCTATTGTCTGGACACTGGTAGAGGACAGGGGGCGGAGGTACGGGGAGGATGAGGTCATCCGGGTCGTGATGCGGGCGATTTCATCCACAGATTTGGCAAAGAAGGATACTTCATCATCTATTAAATTTTCTTCATGACCTTCAGATAGGTCATCAGACATCTGGTCAACATCCCTGTTAAAAATCAAGAGGAGTATGACAATGAAAAACAAAGGCGTAATTATTTTGTATCTCTTTTCATTAGTAAGTAAATCACAAAAATTAAGTATCCACTGTAATGTTTCAGACCTACCTTCCCAAGAAAGCAAATACTATTTTCAACAATAAAAACCAGAACATTTTGAGCCACAAAAAGTGACAAAATATATGCTGTTGCACTACGTATGTATGGGATACTCTAAATGATAACACTGTTATCTCCTAAATACTTTTGAATCTGTGCAACTACCTAAATGATATAACATTTGTGAGTGAAGATTTAAGACTGTGCATAGGTTTGGGGGTCTTTAAAATGCATGACAAGGGCAGATTGGAACAAAATCCCACATGTGGATATATCAGGCTACCTTATAACTGTCTATATATGGAGAAAAATCAACACCAGGTAATTCATTTGAAACTTTCCGCAATAGAATTTGAGGGTAGATTACAAAGAAATACAACAACAAAATGACAAAGTGCCACAAAGCAATCAAACATGTTGAGGGTGAGATGAAAATTTGTACTCTCAGTGCACTTGCCTGGAATCTGCCTGTTCACCAGCACTAAAAAATGTGCAGCATAGGAAATAAAAGAATTGTTACCACACAAAAAATCATATTAGATTAATTAGCTAAATAATTAAGTCAAATCATGAAATAAAGTCATTTTTATTTAGACCGTATATGTCTTCAGTCAAAAAGGTCAATCATAATCAATCTAAAACAATTCTGACTAGAAAGAGTTGTAAAAATGGTTTTTACTTAAGAAGAAAAATGTATTCAGAGCAGTCATATGAATCATTATCATTTTTAAAAAGTGGAATTAAAAAAAATTCTGCAGCTCTAAACCCTATAAAACCTCACATTGGGTCTCTGTAATAAAGAGATATATAGTGAGCCATCCACCCACACGGCAATAAATTCTCCACCATTTAAAGTTTATTACAAAACTGTACAAGAGTAAAATTTCATAGGATTATTACCTGTTTCCCACCCTGGCTGCAACATCATCATCTGGCTGGGGAACAGTAAGGTATACCTCGTCCAGGGTCCTTCCCGCTAGCCCCCCACCCCCCAGACTGGAGTACGGAGAGAGGTTAGACCGGTTAAAGATCCAGTTGTCACGCCAACTCCTCTCTGCATAAAAAGAAAATTATAAACAATACAGTGATCTAAACATACAAATCTACCTGTATCATTTAATGCTTCCAAAGCTTACTAATTTCGTGCGAAAACTGTGCTAACAAAAATAGAAAATAAAGGTACATGTGCATAGATTAAAAAGTCCTATGAAACATGTCCTTCTACATTACCAACATAATCTAATTTTTTTCCATCATTTGTGTGTCTATTTCTGCTATAGTAATGTTGACATAAGAATACAGGAAGAACACATAGTTTCCACCATTGAATGTGCTTACCCTCCGTGGACCTGGAGTGTACAGAGGCTTCTTCCTCATTCTCCTCATCCTCCTGGTAATTCTCCTCATCCTCCTCAAGGATTGGAGCAAGATTCATGGATAACAAATCTGGGTCAACCTCATTTTGGAAAAATTCATTGTCTTCATAATCATCTGAGAAGTCAGGAAGTAAATATTTCTCAGTGTCATGCAAACGTTCGTAGGTAGACAACCGCGACACAAATTCACTCTTTGATTCCTCACGATTCACAGTCACAGGTTCAATAGGTTCCTCATCAAATTCAATCTGTTCCTGAATTTCATGAGTTTGAAGCTGATGTCGTGGTGATTGGATATTTTTGGCAATACGCCGGAGTTCCTCAAAGTCCTGATGTATATTATTGGTGTGAACACTTTCTGTGGTATTGTCCTCTTCTTCCGGCTCTCCTGAAATTCTCTGATCCACCTTCTCACATGCTACTAGATCCTCACGATTTTCAACGTCCAGGTCTTTTACACTTATCACTTCAAAACTGCTGTCATCTAAGGTATCACATACTGGTCTTAATAAATCCCTGGAAGCACTATCGTCCCCTGGGTGTAACCTACTTCCTGATTCACTCACAGAGTCACTAACATCTAAATCATCAACGTCTAATCTTCCAGAGCCGCCGTATCCCGAGTGTGAGCGGCGCTCGACCTTAGTCACCACACTGTTCTCCTCATCCGATGAGGCACCTCGGCTTGTGAGATCAGGGTGAGATTTGTTGTCCGAGTCCTGAGATCGACAATCAGACACTTGATTTGTTAAAGCATTCCCATCAATGAAGTCCAATGGAATGTCTATATTTCTATCTCTACCAAAATTTTCTAGTACCTGAAACGAAAAGGAAACAATAAAATTTAATTCATTTTTACGACCTATTACATAACTTATATAGCCATGGGAGAGACATAACCCTTTGAATGGTTGAACATGATATTTCATTAAAAGCAAGGCATTTTCCTTTTAAACAGGAAATACATAAAAATTGCCCTTACTGTTAGGAAAACAAAATAAACATGCACAATAATGCACACAACAATAATTTCTGATGTGTCCAACATGATGATCAAAAACTACAAGCAGTGTCGGCTGTCAATCAAAGGCAGTGTAGTCCATCATCATAGTGCATCACAAGGAATTCAGATTTTGCTCAACTCTTTGTTTGGGTGAAAAATACTCCACAATGTTCGATGTTTTGGTAATCGAAATTTCATTCACAATCATGAAATAGTTGAAGACAATATCAAAATAGTTGACGACCAACTGTTCCCACAAAATTCAATTTCAACTACTTTAACACAGTCCGAAAGTTTTATCAAAGGCCAAATTAATTTGTAAAACAAAGAAATCTGATTTTTTTCAAAGATTACGAAACACGAAACTGTTTGGATCCCAGAATGATGTTCTTTGTACGCTGTCCTTTGACATTATGACACCTATCTATATCTACATGGTGGCCTCCACATTTTATCACCACTGAGAGAATCTTTTGATTTAAGACACTCTTCAAAAATGTTTTCTAAGTAAATATCCAGTTCAGATTATGGTTCAATTAAGTTACAAAATATAAACAAGGACAGACATAAATCTACTTTGTCCAATTCTATAAAACAAAATCCTTCATGTACAGAAATAAAATTTCTAGGTCAAAGGGTGTATTTGTAGTTGAATGCAGTATTTTATTTCTTTATTTAAATCTCAGGGTAGATGATGGGCACTCTCTGTTAGGTAAGGCAATGCTGCTGGCAGACCAGGCAACATTTCTTTACTTGACCAAAATTGGCAGTCAACAGGACATAACCTGATTTGTGATGGTACACCCTATTGTTGGAGTAAAGGGGAAATAATGACATCCATATTGTGAAGTATCAGAACAATGACAAGGGGAGATAATGCAGTCCATATAAGCAAAAGGAGATAATCCATATGAACAAGGGGAGATAATGCAGATACAAAATCTAACACATGATGAGCAAAGGGAGGTGATGCAGTCCAAGTTGTGAACTTACCCTAGGCATTACAGTATAAACAAGGGGAGATAATGCAGTCATACACTTCTGCTACAGCATGAGAGGAGATGATGCAGTCCAGAGTGTGTGAACTTACCCTAGCTACCACAGCATGAGCAAGCTGATCCTCGAATGATTTAACTTGGTTGTCACAAGAATCGTCCGACAATGAGGACAAATCAGACACAGCTTCATCAGAGGTCTACAAATAATAGTTTTGCAATTGAATTATCTAAGGTATTTAACCATATTTGTGAAAATGTTTGATAGACGTTTGTGAAATGTTTCCTTAATCTCCAAGTAGAGCATTTCCTTTTTCTTGCTTGGTAGAGAGAGAGAGAGAGAGGAGAGAGAGAGGTAGAGAGAGAGAGAGAGAGAGAGAGAGAGAGAGAAGAGAGAGAGAGAGAGAGAGAGAGAGAGAGAGAGAGAGAGAGAGAGAGAGGGGGGGGGTTAAAATAATGCAATTTCAATGTATAAAACATTGCCTGCAAATGTACATTTTCCAAAAAAATTTCTGTTGAAGTAGATATTGATAAATTGTACTGGTATACTACAGGTATGTATATTATCATGTCACATGTACATCAATAAATCAATTTCCTCATTTAAATTGAGCAATTTCTGCATATTAAATGGACTCCAAAAATTTCCATTTAAAAGAAGTAACAAGTCCTACCTTAATATTTAAAATAGGTAACGAGTTTTTTCCATTTGCTTTGAATTGCAGGTGTAGCCATGAACCAATACATACGAATTAATAGGCTATTATTCAGGGATCATATCAAAACTGTCATTTCATTTTAGCCGATTTGCAATTTCATTTCTACTCAGATTGTCTACAAATTCGGCAAGCATAGTGATATACAACTTTTCCAACCGTATTCATATTCAGAGCAGATCAGCAAAGAAACTGCCCTGATTTATTTGGTATGACCATGCATTAAACATCATGGGCATAAGAATCTATGATACAACCCCCTCAGATAAAATGTAGGGATATCATCGGTCGGTAATGACAAAGCTACCAAGCTGATACAATCTACCTGTACAAGGAGAATCATACACAGGGCAACTTAACACGTCAATATTTATCTGTAAAGTAGACATTAAATGGGAATAAGTCAACTTAATCAGGAAACCTTATATAACCACCTGGGACGATTACTTCCTGAGACGAAATGACTGGAGCAAGATTAACAAGGGGGAATAACACCATAGCTGGTCAAGAATTTTAAACTAGGTCTTGATTTTATGGATTATGGATAAAAATTTATCTCCCCATCCCTTATTTGCATACTTCTCATTAAGCCCCCTAAACATCCCCGTCAAATTTCATACCAATTTAATCTAAAATGTCGAAAAATTGTATTTACAAACAGGCGCGAAAAAATACGGTATATCGCTATTGGTACTGTAGATTTTGCAATGGATGTACAGACAGACAAATACAACAAAAACAATGTTACCTGGGGGTGGGGTGGGGGGGGGGGAAGGGGTGAATAAAAAAAAAATACAAAGGTGATAGTAAACATTCTAATACATTTTAATATATATATAAAAGTATCATAAGGTTTGGAGCAGTTGTTGGGGCACATCATGCAACGTTCTCCTTGGTTTAATATTGGCAAGAGAAAACTCTATGAATCTTAAATACACTGAAATAGGATTTTTTAATTATCATTTGACATACTTGCATAATTTTTTAAATTAAAAAGAAATTCACCCACTGGAATTTTGGGATGGATCCTGCTTGTGAATGATTCATATTTTATCATAAATCTTGTCACAGGGCAAAATATTTGAAAATTGTGACGCCCATTCACAAATATCAGATAATTAGATTCTTCAAACCTGTCCTTAATTACTTCTATGTGAATGCTAATTTGACCACTGAAAAAAGTTTTTATTTTTAGCCATCCTGAACACATTTTTGTGGTTACATTTCATTTCAGAATAGGAACCTAGCAAAGTGTATTGGAAACTATGAACATCTCAAATGGTCCTCTGCTATGATCTTAACTTCCTAATTTCAATTTTTTTTTTTAATTTATCAACTTTTTGAAACAGTTTCCTTGCCCATTACATCAATTGCTTACAAATTTAGGGGGTACAATACCAGACTTGCTCACTTCCATTAGTTACTGTTGTAATTGTCTAAAGACTTCCTTACAAGGAGCAGAGTTTCTAACTAGATGAAATACATTACCACTATATGTAAAACATGTTTTCCTGTGAACGCAAGAGAGCTTTTGAAATGCTTATATGACCTTTTATCAAATAAATCATTGCTTAAAATACTTGTAGTTGGGAAATCTTTCAAATTAAAAGATTTTACATTATAAATTGTAGATTATATTTTAAGAATTACAGGCAAATTAGAAGAGTAGAATGTCTGCAATACTGATATACGTTTATTTCAATTATTTGCCTACTTGCCAACAATAGTCTGAATACCCTGGTACGAGCAGTAGTATGTATGTCTACTAATTACTCATGATTGACTTGCAGCCATATATTCCTAACAATGTAACATGAGACCCAAGTGATCGTAACTTCAATACTTACAACATCTACCGATTCTCCCAAACTCTCCTCCACTAGTTTGGAGACCAGTTTCTTCACTTTCTGGGAAGTGTCTGAGGCTGACTGTGAAGGGCTGCTGTCAAAACCTGAAATCCAAAAAAATAATTGATATCTACCTCTTCCAATAATTAACAATCTCCTCATTTAGGAACACAGGTATGCAGATTCTGCATATTCTAAATCATTTTTATGAACAGTACCATAAAAAATTAAGGGAAATTGTGTTGCCTCAAATCAACTAAACTACTGATATTATGATTATGTTCATCAAGTAATAATTTCAGAACAATTGCAATTATACTCTAATTTTATTGTGAAGATGTACATCAGTTATCTGGAAAATAATGAAATTATTTACTTTAATGCAGTGTGCAATATTAGTCATTTTTTGATGCCTTAAAAATTTCTTTTTCAGTTGAACAACATTGCCTCTAGCTTGATTGACAGACGGTGCAAGTTTGATCTTGAAACAGGTAGATTTTATGAGTTTTGATTTAAATTTGGGTCTTTAAGAAATTCTTACAAATGAACGCACTTCATTTTGAAGTGTATACGACAAGTATATGATGTGACATTTTCAGGGTACGATTAGCTGTTGACAAGATCAAATAGGTATCGCACTGTCAAGTGTTGTGTTAAAAGTCTCTCTCTAGAGGCAAAGTTATCATAAGCACTTTACTACTGATAAAACAGCCACCCATAAAAAGGATTTCCTCTTGGGGACATTGTTAAAGTCCAGGACAGTTAGAGTGGCCGGGGTCATAAATATCCAAACTACCTGGCAAGAATGCTTTAATATCAAACAGAGTGGGAGTTCACGTTTGGAAATCCTCCCCATAATATTTGTTTTAGGATCTGCTTTAATTGAATGAGACTAGAAATCTGATACATTTCTTTATACCTGTCTAACATCTTTGTTGGTCAGTGGGACTTGAGTATTAGATAGTCAGATAATAAGAAAAATCACATCCACAAGAATGAAAATATAGGACAACAAAAAAGCCTATTTATCTCTTACAAAAATATTACTTTTTATTCTAAATCCAACATTTATATCAATTTTCATACAGTTAATGCTTTTGAAAACAGCTCACTTGAATTGGTTTTTCAAAATTTAAAGTGATATCATATGCTTGACATTAGTGTTTTGAGCCCCTTTAGTCTAACACAGTGGTTACTTTTAACAAATTAATCCTTGTTCAAACAGCTAATTTTTCCTTGTATGTTTTTAAAAGTCCATTAAATGATTTCCTTACAGCAATAAAAGGAAAATAATGTGATATTTTGGTCATGATACGCCTATGTCAGTAAACAGGACATTGTGAACTCGTTGCATTTGCTGGTAACGTAGTTTGTTAACTTACTTTCGACAGCCATTTCCAAACGCTGTGAGACACCAACCAGAAGTTCTCGTAATCGTGACTTGTACTTCTCCAAAACTTCCCCATCTACAAAAGAGATGTTTACAAATCTTGCAATAATCTTAAAATTATCTCATAAATGTATACATGTTCATAATTCTCTTTATAAGTCATTACATCACTTACTTTCTTGAGTTTCAAAAAAATGTTTATGTGCATATAATCCTTGCTTAGATTTATCTTCATGAATTGAATTTGCAGATGATGCCCACCAGCATTTCAATTAAAGAGGTGTGAAACTCAGTAGCTAATGTGTATAATCATAACTTGTCATCATTTTATGTGCATTTGTGGTATTCCTGTGTTATACCGATATACAAAAACAAACAAAAAATCAACATTTCCTGAGATATGTCATATTACAACACAATGCACATAAGATATCAGTGATACCAAGCCCCCTGCTCCTTTTCAGCCCAACACACCATTTATATAAACATGATGACACAAAAACCCTCAGTCAAATAATAATGAACTTCTCAAAATCAACATCAAACACCATGATCAAAGCTAATTATTAGTGTCATATTTCGATGTACTTGTTTGTCTAAAATGCATATAAGAAATAACATTTTTCAAACTTCATTAGAAGTGGGATGGGACATGATCAAATATAATGACAAACTCTTTGGGCTTCACTGGATTTTATCGTGTGACCATGGCACCTTAATTTATACCCCAATGTCATTTCAAGATGANCTGGATTTTATCGTGTGACCATGGCACCTTACTTTATACCCCAATGAAGATTTCAAGATGTTTTATTCATTCATGTACTGCATGTAATGATTTTCTTGTTAATACTATCATACATAATAGATCACATTGTGCAGATGAATTTTATCGATTAGTATAGTCCATGGCAAAAGTAGGGTGATTATTTGGTCTTTTGTTAACAAGAGAATACTTACAGGAAGTACTTCCATAATTAGACCCTCCATTGACGACAGGCTGTTCTAGAGACTGAAGTAGGTCATGAAGAAAAGTGCTAAACTTGGAGTTGAATTTCTTCTCCTCTGTTTCTTTGTAGTGTTCAAAAGCTTCTTTGTAGATGTCTAAAAATATACCATAAAGACACTCTAAAGACATTCTTTTCCTCTTACCATCTTTAATACATGTACAGTCTCATTAATATATTTTCACACCAATCTAAAATTCAAGGCACATTGATTTGATGGGCATATTGTTTCATAAAAATAATCAAATTTGACAATCAGGCTATCATAAATTGTTCTCCCTCCTCTCAACAAGAATATCAATAAAACTAATGGATGCTTCCTGAACTGCATCAAACCAATGAAATACTTTATATGGCAAATGACTTACAAAATGATTAATAACTGTTGAAACAAGTTTTTTCATACATATATATGTTGAGTGACCCTGACATTTACAAATGGCCTTTAGTGACCTTTGTTTGAAAGTTATTTACCTATAACTATATAATCAATACCTGATCAAAAACTGTTGAAATAAGGAACTTTTTCCTCATATAAGCTATATGTTCTCAGTGAGTTTGACCTTCTTTTAAATGACCTTGAGAAACTTAGTTCATTAGATCAATAACTGTTCAATTATTGTTGTAATGAAGGTTTATTTTCATTTACAATCTATATATATAATTATGTATTCTGAGTAACCTTGACCTTTTCAAAATGACCTTGAGTGGCCTTTATCTGAAAGCTACTTATTTGTGTGATATATGATCGATTTACTTTTTCAAAACTGTTTAAATAATATTAAAGGAACTTTTTCTTAGAGTATATGTACTAGGTGACCCTGACCTTTCCAAAATGATTTCATCCAAAAAGTCTTCTATTCCAAGTTAAGAGAACTTTTTTATTAAAACCTGTTTAAATAAGGAATATTTATATGTTCCAAGTGACCTTGACCTCTCAAAATGACCTTGAGAGACCTTGTTCAACAAGTTCTTGTTTAAAGGAACATATCACTTTCTGATGAAAGGTGTAAGAGAAGTGAGCTCCTATATGATGACTACTACACTGCTCCCCAGAAATCAGAAATTTGTTTACATGGTTGTGCCAGACAAGAAAGCCCAGTGCTCAAATTTTACTCAGAAAGGAGTAGTAATCTTCCATGAAACTATGTAACAACAAAACAATGTTGTTGTTTCAAAATACAAATTCCAAAAATTGTTGATAATCTCAAAAACTGATGACACTGCAGCCTACCTTCTTTGCTTTTCTCCTTAGGAATGTTGTCCACTTGCACTTTCGCAGTGCTGTTATTGTTGTAGTGTTTTTGGTTGCTTTGGTTCAGCGTTTCCACAGAGGACGCTCGAGATAGAGTCGTCGTTGAAATGGGAGCTGGCCCTATTGACTCAATTTCTGAAAAGTGAGATTCAGGATTTAAGAAATCATAAAGCAAATGAACTTGTTCTATCAAAAAGTTAAAGGTGACCTTTATACAATTTTAACATGTCTGACAGTCCTCTCATTTAATTTTATTTAGTTTTTAGAAGGACTTTGGTTTTAAAAGTCATATTTTCAACAGTGCATTATTGTATGATATGGTATGGGTTCTACATGCACCTAAAATTGTCCTTTTAGATGATATTATAAATATTGCATGTGGTCAAGGGTAACACTGAAAATTTTCACCCCAAGAAAAACATTGTTTAAAGTAGAGAAAACATTATGCTTTTTCCAACTTTTCCTTGGCAAATCAGATTCGAGTAATTTACATGAAAGTATATATACTAAAACAATTTTGCCTCACCCCCTTCTTTCCCAATAAGTCTTCAATTAAACAAACAGAAGTTTTACAAGACCAATTTACTGTTTATTCATTCTTCAAGTCTGCAGATGATATGAAATGAACAGTCGTGTATTTTCTAGATTCTGAGACTTATGCATACTAAAGCTTCTTCTACAATTCATAATAGATATTTTTTCTCCTAAAAATAGCACAAATACAAAAGCAAATGTTACATTGCCCAGAGTTTACCACATGTATAGTCAAACCTCATTATTTCAAACTCAATGAGACCAAGAAAAAACTTACGAGATATAAGAGGATTCAAGATATCAAGGGTAATATACTTTAAAGAATGGTTGGGACTTCTGAATCACTTCGACATAGCCATGGCATTCGAGATATCAGAGTTCGAGATACAGAAGTTAGATTGAAGAATGTTAATTTTCAGGAATAATATAATAAAACGGTCATTTGAAAATTTCCTCTTCTGAAGGGAATGGATGGTCATAAGAAATACAGTCAAACCTCGTTATCTTGAACTCGATGGGACCAAGAAAACAGTTTGAGATATCGAGGGTAAAAATACTCAGAAAATAAGTGGTTGGGACCTCCAAATCAGTTCGTCATAACCATGGTATTCGAGATATCAGTGTTTGAGATATCGAAGTTCAACAGTATTCCTTATTTCAGGGAGACGTCACTGTGCCATGAACATTCTGTTGTACAAGAAACAAATAGGAAATTTCTATCTAATGTGTCCATTGATAGTTATATATTCTTTGGAATGGTCAATGACCTGTGATTTGCCATTCATGATATCAACCGCAACAAACATAAAAGAATCATATCAAGCTCAATATAGTACAGTGTGAAAGCAATAAATTACTATCGGTGCTGTCAGAGTGACCTTCAAAGTATCTGTCATTACACACATCACTGAAGCACAAAGACCTATACTATATGTAATGCGTTTGTGTGAGTTGATTGCTTTACTTGTCAATGTCTCACACATGCTCAACCTGTCAACACTTTGTCGATTTCCTCATACAACAATGTTTCAATTAAACAAAGAGGATCAAATCAATTTTCTCTGGGTCAATCATTCCCACAATCTCTAACACTACTACATACAGTATCTAACTATAACAACATTTTACTATGAATTTATCACAATTAATTTCCAAGAAATTGACAAACCTGATATGTTGACGCTTTTTTGTTTTTATTGATAGTGCACACGGCTGTACCTATGTTTTCTGTATTGATTTAATGGGCTATAATGTTTGCCATTGAGTCTTCCCCTGGTGTACTTTTTCCTGTAACGGGAGTAATTTAGACTTTTGTGGGACACATCTGCACTAAAGTAAAATGTTTCACGAGCTCTTCCTTTTCCTGTTATTTTTTATACCTTCCCAAATTTAGTCCTAAAGAAAATTAGCCATTTGGAAAATAACACCTCAATCCAACCAATAAACCATCCATGAAGGCATGCCATCTGCAAATTCTTCACATTTGGAGAAAAAAGTCCCAAACAGTAAAATTCACTTAGCAGATGCTAGTACTTCTCAATGGAGAAAATCACAAATTCTTATATCAAGTTGGCCCATAAATACATTCAGTATGACTCCATTAGGTCATTGAGTGGTCATCAGTTGCTTAGGATTACTGAGTTGTGTTAAGGTGTTGGATATCTATAAAGATCATTCTTCCTACTTATTAACTAAATTAACCTACAGTCAAACCTTGTTATCTGGAACTTGATGGGACTGAGAAAAATACTCGAGATATCCAGGGATTTGAGATATCAAGGGTAAAATACTTAAAGAATTAGTGCTAGGGACTTCCAAATCACTTCCGACATATATCCATGGTATTCGAGATATCAGCGTTCGAGATACCGAAGTTCGACTGTATATTAAGTTGATACAGTTTATGTATTCTTTGTCTCTCCGAGGTATTGATACACACTCTCTATCTCTCTCCCCCTTTCTCTCTCTTGTCTGTCCTGCCTCTTCTCTCTCTCTCTCTCTCTCTCTCTCTCTCCTATCTTCTCTCTCTCTCTCTCTCTCTCTCTCCTCTCTCTCTCTCTCTCTCTCATATAATTTTGCAGTTGCTAGTACTGCTATTTTCTTTCAATATTCTCAAAATATCAGAATTGAGAAAATTCAAGCTTAATACATATATATCCAAAGAATTTTTTTGGCATGAAAAATGAAACTGTTACAAAGTCACATCTCATTGAAATGAGATAATGAATTTTCGTGTTTTACATGAATTGCATCACTGTCTAATGACCCCCTGCATCATATTAACTGGAAATGAGTAGTACATGTGTAATATGTGATGTCTCATTCTCTGTTGACATAATTATACAAATGAAGTTGCAAATCTTACAGAGGAGACTTTTTTGCACAACAGAAAATGCACACTTCATTGTTTTCTCACATATGAAAGTGGCTCATTAGGATGTCAGGTGTGCTGTGATATAGAGTGGTAAGAGGAGGGGGGACATAGACCCCTGAGCTTGGTAAAAATCAATATATTTGCCTATTTTCATGCATTTCCAGTTGTCAAAATACTGAGCATTAGTCCCTAGTTTTCATTGAATCCTTAAAAAAAAAAAATACAAGGAAAAAATCTTCTGTGCATGCATCCTCCTCCAGGGTCCCAAGTCCATTGCTGGTTGTCCAGTGTTGTAAAGATGTACGTGTGTTAAATTGTACACCTGTATCCACAGTCGCCCTAACAAGTAAACATCATCAACATATTCGTGCAAATAGTTTAAAATTGCTGAATGGATGAACTTCAAAATAAACATTTTCCATTCCTTCACACCACACTTTTAAAAGCATTCCTATTCCAGGTAAGCAGTAATGGGTTGGTAGCTTTAAAATTAATCCCGGTTCTTTGAAGTTCCTTATCTGTAGAATATAGGTGTTTAAAGTTTGAACACAGATTACTGTACCTATCTGTGTCAAATTAAAGCCCTGTTATGTCAAAAAGCATTTAGTTTATATCGTACTAGATTGACTGATTACCACATCTCTGACAACTTTATGCTTCTCTGATAAATTGGGATGTTTGATCCACATCCAGAAAGCTAAGTTTGGCATATCTCCTGTCACCGAGAACTTATAAAATTTTAATTTTTCTTTATGTGTATAGAGCTAATGAATATTTACTATGAACAGACTCATATCATTCTCATAATATTTTTTTCCCATCAAAACACTCATTTTTAAATACCTGTAATAGATCACGCTGTGCAATTAAATTACCTTCATTCAGTTCAATGTATGCGGCATGATTTTATTTTCTTTGGTATATCAAACCTCTCAAGTCATTTTAAAGTGAACAACAGACACTACAATTAGAGATTATACAACATGACTCTTCATGTGGGATGAAACTATTAGCCATTCCTTAACTCATTCCATAGCTTTAATGCGTAACCCTCTAACACCACCCCATAGTGAAACATAAAAGAGGGAGTGGTCCCACAACAAATACAGTTGTCATTGTCTGACAGCAGAGAAACACAAATAACACCCAGAAACAACAAAACAAGAAGATTAACAGATATATTCCCTCATCAGGTGTACAAGTAGTGAAATCTTAGTCAGGCGAATTAGGCTAGGCCTCATCCCGTGACAGGCCACACAGCATAAATGTCTCTTATATAAATTTCTTTTTTTGTACTAATGACAGATGAAATTAACTACAGAACAGGTCATTCAATGCCTTTTTCCCTATCTGAGAAAACTCCAGGTCTTTAAAGCAATTAAGTCATAGACTCCAACACCAATGAAGCAGTGCAATCCATGAATAATTAAATGTACCGTCAGGTATACAATGTACATGGATGCTTTTTGAACTACAACCATAAATTTCAAATACAAGTATTGGAAGAAATGTTCCTGATTCTATGTGGAAAACAACTTATGCATTGATGTTACTAATTTGATTGGACTGGCTTTTAAATGCACAAAGCTTGTCAGAACTTATGAACTTAGTCCATGTTCTGGGTAAATTATGGTCCCCAGCCAAAAGGTAATGGGATGAGTAATTAACACCATTAATTAAGATAATAAAATCATTACCTGCATGTCAGTCTACATAGCCCTGAGCAATAAACATCACACTATTTCATGCAGTTATTTCTATTGTAAGGACAAGACTTTCACATTTTGGATGGGTGGCGGCATTAACCAAAGGCCTTTCTCTAGTTATAGAAATTTTTCATATCTTAAATAAATTTTGGAGGGGAAAAATAAAAACAGTATCAAAGAAATACAATTTTCCATATCACTTTTATTCATGGTTTAGGATCCTCCATGCTATTGACAAGATGTGTTCAACAAGTGCTTGATTAGTAAATATCGAATAAACAATTTGTGAAAATTTAAAATCAATCTTTCCCTCTGCACCAAAACCTTAACTGTAAAATGTACTTGTATATTAAAAAGAATTCTTTCTCCCCCCCCCCCTATTTTTGAATATATTTTGTATTTATGCTGATGTCATATATGTGCTGAACATCATGTCACACTTGCAATATATTTACTTCAGTAAGGTAAGAGATCTAATTATAAATGCCATATATCATCTCCAAACATTTCTGAAAATCAATTTAAAATATAAAGATATCAAAATCGATTGTGATGCCATACAATCTATGCACTATTGATTTAGTCTGATCATACACCTCCAGGGCCATAAAACTATATAGAGCCCACTTTTGCTCATTAACATATAGTCCCGTGTATTGTGCGCACTTATGTATATGCGCACCCCCCACTTTGGGGGAAAAACATCTGGAAAAACCTTAGTCCTATGTATTGTGCGCATCAAAAAAAAATGGAAAGAATGAGGGTAAAAAATCTTCTTAAACTAAAAATAAAAATTCCAATAGGATGATGGAATATCTGCATTCCGAAACAATGTTACGATGACGGCAATGACGGTAATATAGAAACGTATGTATTAATTGCATAGTATATGTATATATTTATTAAATATGTATGTGTGTGTCTTAAAATTATTCATTTAGTTCTAAGTTCTTAATATAATTTGTCTTCATTAAAAAAAAAATTGTATTCTGACAATTACTATAAATTATATTTACGTTCTCTACCTATCGATAACAGTCAGTAAATCCTATCGTTTAACGGCTGCATTAAACAAGTATTTGAATGAGTATATATGCTTCAAAACATTCACAAAGATCTACTAAAAGATATAATTTAATTTTTAAGTCATAACATTTACTAAATTGAAAACGTATGAGAGAGAGAGAGAGAGAGAGAGAGAGAGAGAGAGAGAGAGAGAGAGAGAGAGAGAGAGCACAAACGCTAAATGATACATGTAGTAGACATGTGCACCAAACGTTTTCTCTTCATATTTAAAAAAAATGAGAGAGAGAGAGAGAGAGAGAGAGAAGAGAGAGAGAGAGAGAGAGAGAGAGAGAGCACAAACGCTAAATGATACATGTAGTAGACATGTGCACCGAAACGTTTTCTTCTATATTTAAAAAAAATGAGAGAGAGAGAGAGAGAGAGAGAGGAGAGAGAGAGAGAGAGAGAGAGAGAAGGGGGGCATGTGTAACCCGTTATATATATTTTTAAAAATGAGAGAGAGAGAGAGAGGAGAGAGAGAGAGAGAAGAGAAAAAAAAAAGGGCACGTGTAACCCGTTATAGATTTCTTCAAGATCCAATAATTCCCAAAAGTCCGTGCAGTGTCAATCACAGTTGATTGCTTGAGCGCACACAGAAATTTCAGGCCATGCAGCCAATTGATAACACACGTTTGATTTTTTCCCTTTTGAAAATAACTTGTTGAAATGTTTTTATAAACTTTGAATGCAAGTGATATTTGTGTAATGCAGTAAATCTCGATAATACTCAGTCCCCTCACCCGGTCATAATGAGAAGCGATTAGAAATATACAAAGCAAATTAGAGAATTTCTACACCTTTTGCTTTTGTTTGACCAAGCTAGGGGAAACAGGTATACCTCCCCTAGAAACATTGGGATTCGGTGTGTCGTTATACCAGCATGTAGTATTACCAAATTGGTTTCACACCAAACAAAGTTTCTCCGCCGATGAATTGGTGTTGAAAATCCAAAGAGGTAAATAATTCATACTACCTGTAAGTATTTCAGTTGTCATTGAAGTTGTTCGTAAATATTACTACCAGAATTTTTTTTAGCTACCGCTGATTCAATACTACAATGTAAGAGAACAAAGAATATTTTGCCGACAATGTACTCGCCGACCTTATAGTTTTACTGCGGAACTTCATATGGATACTAATTTTGTAGGTTTCGATGAGCCGACCAGTTTTATATTAATGTGACATACTACGCAATTGACTCTAAATGTATTATTTTGAATTAGTTGCTCAATGTCTGTTCATTTGTACGTAATTACTGTGTATATGGCACACGACTGCTCTGGTGATATTTACATGAAAGTAAAGACATCGAAAACGGTCGTTGGTGACCTGAACTTAGACCAGAAAAAAAGGATGAATTTTTTAGTCACGTGTATTGTACGCACCCCCTACTTTCTGGGTAAGAATTTCTGAAAAAAAGTGCGCACAATACATGAGTTTTTACGGTATTGAATCAACAAGCTTTAAACATTAAATGGACTTTGTCTATCTTTCCCCCATTATGTTGTCTAAATGTTAAGTCAAAGTTTTGCAGGTACTTTTCTAATTACAAGTTTACAGAAACAAATAAATTCACTTCTATTAAAAAAATGCTATATGTGGATGTTGAACATGTACTTCCGTAAATGACAAAGATTTTTATCATCATATTCAAAAGCTATGTAATAGGTACATGCTGCAACAAAGGGGAGATCACTCTAGACTTAAATAATCTTACATGTATATGGGAGGTATTTTTAATTGTATACTGTTTGACAGCTTTCTTTCTCTGGGTATACAAAACTTGTCAATGACCTTAATCATTCAAAACCTCCTTGTGTCATTACATAGATCACATATATAATTAAACCAACAGAGTACCAGGGGTTAAAATCCTTCCCAGAAGTTCAACGTAAGCTTGCTCACTGACTCCACTACCTGGCTGCTAATGATTAAATTTCGATCATCACACGATGCATATCATATATATCTTGAGATGGAGGAAAAGATGTCTAGTGTCATATTAAGTGGATTTTTTTTTAATGCACCTATTGTAAATTTTGCAGTTGAAGTATATTTTGCAGGTTTGACAAGGACATCTATGCAGATATTTTTTGGAATACATGTGCAAAACTATTTAATGAAAGTATAGTTTATGTCTGAAGGTTAAAGGTATAACTGACAATAATCGCACATTTTCAGCTTAATTATGCTGATTATATAGCCAATCTGTGTTCTTACATAAGTGAAAGCGTAGAATTGTTCGTCTTTCTATCAATAACTCAGTGATCAATATCCCAACCTCCAGCAATCCGCACGTTTTTAGACCTGTCCTGTTTGGCCCCATTTTTAAAAATGACAACAAAAAAAACCACCCTCGAACACAATGCCACAGGAACATTAGACAATGATGTATAATTTTCACGATTTCCTGTTATAATACATGATGTTTGAGAAATACAAAACATTGTGACAACTGATACTTTGATTACTGTTGGATTTAAAAGAGGAGGGGACCACAATCAGGCACTAACTTGTTCATTTTACACCTTAACTTGACGATGAACATTTATGAGCCATTTCAAATCACAAAGCTTTTCAGTTGGTAAGAATGATGTTATCAGTCACTTGATACAATTTTATGGGTGTGCAGAAATATTATATGCTGAAAAAATACCCGGGTAAGCGTGATTACAAAGGAGTCCATTTTGCAAGTTTTAATTTTCTATACAACTTAATTTACCGAAGTAGATCTGCAACTTCACATGATTGACCTATTTAAAACCCTAATATTTTAAAAAATGTGTCACTGATCAGCACTTGTTTATCAAAATAAATTGAACAGTTGTCAAGCATATCCTGAAGTACCCGAAAGTCTTGACCTCAAAAACTCGATCTAGTAACCTACTGTGGGCGAAAAGAGCAATCAAGACCAAAGTTTATTCAAATTCAATAATTCACTGCTATCAAACATGGAACATCCTCGACACTTTATTCTGCGAGTGTACCTATTTACTCTACGCCATCTTAGGAATGTATGCAATGTCTTTGCCTTTTTCAGTTTAAAAGGAAACTCAATATGTTGTAGTATTCAGAAGCATACGTATTTCAAGAGAGCTGAAGGTTTATGGCTATACAAATTTGCTGTCTTTGGATGATAAACCCAAGATGAACTCTTGAACTGTCATATAAAAGACACAAGGAACAAAATCATTACACTTCAGTTAGTCTAAATGAGAGATTTGAATCAGAATAAAGAATAAGGAACCAAACGCCTCAACGTTTCAAAACTATCACCACCGTCTGATGAAGTTATGTTATCTATGCAGTTAACAATCAGTGCTTGTCTAATATGATCAAAATCTATCAAACGATGTCTAAATTTGGGATGCAGCCAAATAATTTCAAGAAATAAATTCATTTCCTAACAAAATGTTATTCTTTGAAACTATAGGTAAACAATTACATGATTTAAGTATCTGTGATACAATTACTTTGCGATGGTTGAAATTAGAATTCATGGAATTTGTGCACAGAAAGATCAAGAATAGAATTGTCAAGGATGATATTTATGCTAAGGTGTTTTTAAAATTTGATTTTTATGTAAGCAGGTGAAAGAAATTTGAATACCATCCCTTCCAAACACCGCAGAACAAAGTGATCCAAGCATTAATGACCTCGTTTCATACGATTCTTATGTCAAGTTTTTGGTAGCGACACACACTTTGAATCTTTTCTACACAAAGATACTACCTTTTTATGGTGTTTTGATGTTAACCTTACCTTTAATGAAGAATAAAACCTTTCAGTGATTTACATTTTTGTACATGAATGCCTTTAATAATTATAATTTCTTTGATGAAGAGAGCTTCCATCTATTATAGTCCTGTACAGGAATATTTAATATTTCTGTACTACGTACTGTTTACGAAAATGTTATTTGTTTACAGCACACACCGATGGTTTCTACACAGCTTGTCCTACTGCTCTGACCAGATTTGAACTTTGTTCACTATTCTCTTACTTTTTTCCCCGCTTTTATATTGTGACATCCCGCACATGTCACAATAAAAAAGGGGGGTAAGAGTTGGAGCCGGCATCTCTGACTATTCACTACATTGTACAAAAATTAACAGCTTCTGTGAAAACTTAATCATGTCACTGCACCATCTTGCTATAAATCTGATCATGATTTGCCAACTGAAAAATCTGTAAATTGTCACATCTGTCATACATAACCACACATCATCAAACTTGTTCATGGTAGTGTAGAAATCAAAATACAACAGTGCCTGGATAAAGCAAGTAGCTAAACTTTATGCTGTTATCAAGAATATTTCAAAAATTTGCAAAACAAAACAACTGTCTTCTCTTTTATTAGTAAATCTAATGTTCTACTACAATACATTACAGAATTACAATCGTCCATGAAGAAAATTCGTAATCAGAGTGTAATGACCTACTAAATGACGTGACTACAATTTCAATCTTTCAAGAAGAAAATTACTGGCTGTCAAGGTTCCAAACAATCTGATATAAAAACAAGGTCAATTCAATGATCCATGTATTTTATTAAGATTGAAGAGATGTCAAATTAAAACAGATTTAAAGGCAAAAGGAATTTTGTTTTTGTTATTGTGTTTTGCACATAGATACCCATCTGAAAACCACCTGCTAAATCATTCTCTTTTTTTTTTGGAGTGGGGGGGGGGGTGTATTTGTAAGCAAAAGAATATATAACCAATGGATGAAGATGCCAATTACCTTGCATTAAAACACCTTTAGGAAAGAAAATAAGAACAGGTGGTTAACTATCTTTGATGTCTCTCAAATAGCTTTTGCTGACCTTATTGAATAAATTTCCTCATCGCTAGACACCAGGTGAATAATTAATGCTACTTTACAGCCTATTATGGTTCCAGGGTCTAGCCTATTCATATGCATTGATTTATTTGCAACTTTGATTAAAAAGAGCAACTGATTACTGTAAATAGGGTTAACTCTCAGTACCATCTAATTAATCCTTTGAGTATTATTATGCATTTTCTGTCTTTTTTCCTTTCTTTCATGGACTGTGCTCTTTTAACCTTTCGGCCATTGCTATATCGACCCAGCTATACAAGAGTTTCCCTATATTATGGACTAGCAAAAAAGTCCTGTTTGATTATCAGAAGGGACCTCTAAGAGGACCTGAACAATAGCTCTTCCCTCGGAATAGTAACCATTCGCTAAAACTAGCCATTTCATGTCTCGAGTAGACAATTTTCATCATAGGCGACTTCGATTCGTACCATGTGGCAATCACAGACATTATGTACCTGGTAGCATGCCCCTTTCTTCATTTATCATTGGTTGAAGGCAAATGCACAATCCTTTTAGAGGTTTTTTTTCTTCAAATGACCAACTGGTTTACAGTCATTGTGCGAAATCTTTGGTTTTGAGTGAATTGGAATGATTTTGTGAATGATAAATACAGACATTGGATGCTACAATTTGTCTATACTTTATGGTAGGTCCATGAAGACCATAAAGATTTATACAAGATTATATAATCATGCACTTGTATCCATGGAGCAGCACACTTTCAGAGTGAACAAGGCATAAACTGGTCCATAAAACTCAGGTGGTACATGGTGCAAATCTTTATACTCCTTATCACCAGTCAACAACTACAGCTGAACTTCAGTATCTTGAACACTGATATCTCGAATACCATGGCTATATCAAAATGATTCAGAAGTCCCATGTACCTACTCTCTAAGTATTTTTACCCTCGATATCTTGAATCTTCTAATATCTCAAAGTTTTTTCTCGGTCCTATCGATTTTGAGATGACAAGGTTCGACTGCACATACTACATGTCTCAGTTAACTACTCAGACTTTTCAAAAGCCAGTTTGAAATCAATGTATAGTTGCACATTATTCACTGTAAAGTGAAATATGAAGAAGATAAAGATGGACTGTGAAATGAGCTATTCCTGAGAACGCAGGCTTTGCCATCTGTTTCAATATTGCATTGTTTGTTATATCAAAAATCAATACCTGACTCATACTAAAAATGGGGAACAATAGCTGAGGAAAATCAAATCCTGGACAGAGTCAATTTATTGTAAGCAAACCCCCAGGCCCAACAAATTGTATCCAGGCTTCACCATTATTTGGAGAAAAAATTAGACCCTAGTATTGGAAATAAGTTATTAAATCATAAAAGGTGTGTTATTAGAAATATTGACCTAAATAAATACCTGGTATTGTGATACATGTAATATGAATTTCAATGACTGAATACCCTACCAGAGGAAATTTGTATCAAATCCGAGTTAAATGAACTATACATGAATGCCAATCTGAAATTGAAATGCTAAATGCAAATTATAATGGCTAGTCATTTTTTAAACAAAATAACAGGTATCAACTCTCTCTGACATTTGTGAAGGTGATAGCATGCGGAAAATACCCTAAAAGAAAATCTGAATTTTCTTTAAATAGCTTTTTTTTTCTTGTCACTGTATTGCTCAATCCATTCACTATATCTGTCCCCTCTATTATCATCCTACACAATGACAGTTTCACATCTGATAAGCAATTGGAACAGATTTACAATTGTGGAAATTCAATGACATTCTCCACCATACAATACAGACTTATCTTCAGAACCCCCTCAACCATGGATGAAATTTCCCAAAGAATTAATACAGATGATGTGACAATTTTTTAATGGAGATTTTAGCATTTAACCAAGCAAGGATATTGAAATTAGCTTGAACCTGTAGTTTTGGGGAGAGGGTCTTCCTGTTGCCTATAGTCCTTTTGAGTTTGTGAATAAAACAATGTTTAAAGTAACCTGTAGTTTTGAATTTTCAGATTTAGGTTTTAAAATAATGATTGGAATCTTAAAATTACCACAAAATGAACTCCTGTTTTAAATATATATGAACTGTATTATGGTCAATTTATGGTTCCGCTTCTGGATTTTAAACTCTCATGCCTGCAATCCTCATAATATCAATTTCTGGAATGAAGTCTGATCTTACCATTGTCCAGCCCAATAAACCAGGAGGCATACCCCTGGCCCTCCCGCTTTCCTCGAATCATGGCAAACACACAGGTAGTTCTCCACCAAGCTCAATTCAACAGGAATTTAACAATTTCAAAAACAGAATCATCCCATTCTGTTAGAATTTATATATCATGTACTGGGATAACACAGGACACTCAATCAGCACTAATCACTCAACACTAGTCTCAAAACATAATTTCACCAAAAAAAAAAAAATTCTTTCCTCGAAAAAAGGTTTAGGCTCCAAAAGTTCAAAAATCCAATAAATCCATTCAAAAAGAGAGGAAAAATGCTGTGAAATTTTCACACAGGTGGAATGAAAATGCTTAGCATCCTAAGTAGACAGCGAATGACAGATGTGCATAACTTTCTCCATATCCCACAAATTCTTCATTCTTCTGACATTATTCAACCACTGTCTAGCAATGACAAAGTGTAAACTTTCCGTTCAACTAATTATCGTCCACGTAATCTCTCCTCCACGCTCTTGTTTCAGTTTTGTTCACCTATGTTATCTTTACACTACTAGTTATATTAATATCTCTCGAGCCATGATTCAATGGCAGCAGATTTACCTGGATGACATCACATGAGGGTTAAAGGTCACAGGGATTTACACACTCCAAGGGCCAATACAAATTGTAAACACATAACCTAGATGGCTGCAGGGTGGTGTAGATTTGCTGTGATTATGTAAAAATATAAAATTATCTAACAGTGACACCTGTGATTACTAATAACATCAAACAGGAATCTACAATCTTCACAGCTTATGCGTATTACAGATACAGACTTCCGTTTTGTTACATTGGAAAGAGTGACCCACCTTCGTTTTTATATATACTTGCTTTGTGGGATTTTGTTTATTTCTTTTTTAATTTATTTATAAATTTTATATTTCATTATCCTTAAATTTTTTAAAATAGAAAATTGCATCGTTTGGAGGGAAGGGAATTAATAATAAGAGATTTTTTTAAAAATAAATGTTAATTTCAAAAAGTTGTTTTGATATTATACTAATTCTATCTTTTATATCATATACATATATCATTTATATTTTTCATTAAAAAAAAAAGCCTTTCTAGTATTTTGCAAGGTATACATTTATACCAGGTACATATAAATGCAGTCAGATGGAGAGAATGAGTTATCTGTCTTTCACACTGATCTTATATTTACAGTAAGAGTTGTCTTTACTTACAAAGAGAGAACGTAGTATGATATGACATAGAGCTAGTACAAGAGAGATTTTTTAAGGTCTATGCATTGAATTTTTAACTTATTTGCAAATTCACACTATCAAGTCAATCGACATAGGTGTTACTTGGCTCAACTGCTGTTGCAAGGGATCTATTTAATGTAGAAACTATGTGATTATCTGTAAGTGCAACCAGAGAAATGTAGTGTGGATTGACACCACATAAACAAGAGGCCCAAAGGCCATTTCACTCACCTACAAATACAGGATTTTTTATCGGTTGCATGACGAGTTTTAGTGGTTACAGCACTCACATCACAACTGGAAGACCTGTCTTAATCAATTCTCAATGTATGCACCAGGTCTCAGTCTAACATAGGCAGTCACTACTGCTTCACTAAATGGCCAGCAAGTAAAACTAGAAAAAAATGTGATGTGGCCTCATCACAGAGGGCCCCGCTGGTTGAGCCATTAATAGTAGTAGAAGGTTTAGTGATCCTCTGAGGACTGACCTGGTTTATATCACGTTCGCAAGATAATTCTTTTAGGAAATAGTCAATAGTGACCTTGACCTTTGATCAATGACCTTAAAAATCAGTAGGTTTCATACTTTCTCCATGGGCAACATTTGTCGAAGGTTTGATGATCCTCTGATGGATGCTGTGTCTTCAACCTGTTCACATGATTTTTTAGGCAGTTACTCAATAGTGATCTTGACTTTTGACCCTTGAACTTGAAAATCAATATGGTTTCATCCTCTCTCCATAGGTAACATTTATGGAAGGTTTAGTTAGTGATCCTCTGATGAATGCCATTGCTTCTATCGTGTTCACAAGATTTTTAGCATTAGTCAAAAGTGACCTTGACCTTTGAACCCTAACCTTGACAAGAGGCCCGCAGGCCTTAAACGGTCACCTGAGTATCATAGCCCACACAGGGAGTCTCATATTTGCATTTCTTAAGTCTCAATACAGAGTATTTTTATTCACATGTTAATATCTTTCAACTTTGTTGCAGGGGGGATTATTATGATAAAAGGCTCCCTTCTCATTCCAAATATTCATTTACTTTCACATTATCAATAGGATTGAAAAAGATGCTATTCAAATGTTTTACATATAAACACTATGTACCAAGTCCCCCCCCCCCCCCCCCCGGCGGTCAAAAACACCCCGGGGATCACCAAATTTACAATTTTGGTAAAGGCATTCCTGCTCTACATCACTATGCATTTAGTTTCTCTCAGACATGTGCGGTTGTAAAGAAGATTTTTGAAAATTTGTCATTTTGGGGCAGTTTTTGCCCCACCCCCAAGGCCCCAGGGTGCAAGAGACCTGAAATTTACAATTTATGTGCCCCTTGTCCCATATATGCTTCATGCCAAATTTGAAAAGAATTGGACTAGTGGTTATCAAGAAGTTAAAAATGTTCAATTGTTAACACATTTCATCAATGACCATTTTGGCCCCACCCTAATACTAAAACCCCTACCCCTAGGATCATGAAATTTACAATTTTGATAAAAAGGCTCCCTACTCATTTCAAAATATCCATTTAGTTTCACATTAATATTAATAGCATAAAGAAGATGCTTTTCAAATGTTTTAATATAAACACTATGTACCAAGTTTGGCCCTGCCCTGGGGTCAGACCCCTACCCCGGGGATCACCAAATTTACAATTTTGGTAAAGGCCATCCTGCTCTACATCACTAGCATTTGGTTTCACTCAGACATGTGCAGTTGCAAAGAAGAAGATTTTGAAAATTGGTCATTTTGGGCAGTTTTTGCCCCACCCCCAAGGGCCGAGGGGTGCAAGAGAACCTGAAATTTACAATTTTTATGTGCCCCTTGTCCCATATATGCTTCATGCCAAATTTGAAAAGATTTGGACTGGTGGTTATCAAGAAGAAGTTAAAAAATATTCAATTGTTAACCACATTTCATCAATGACCATTTTGCCCCACCCTAATACTAAACCCTACCCCTAGGATCATGAAATTTACAATTTTGATAAAAGGCTCCCTATTCATTCAAAATATCTATTTAGTTTCACATTAATATCAATAGCATTAAAGAAGATGTCTTTCAAATGTTTACATATAAAACACTATGTACCAAGTTTGGCCCTGCCCTGGGGTCAGAACCCCTACCCTGGGGTCACCAAATTACAATTTTGGTAAAGACCTTCCTGCTCTACATCACTATGCATTTTGGTTTCTCTCAGACATGGCGGTTGTTAAGAAGATTTTTGAAAATTGGTCATTTTGCGGGCAGTTTTTGCCCCACCCCCAAGGCCCCAGGGGTGCAAGAGACCTGAAATTTTACAATTTATGTGCCCCTTGTCCCAAAGATGCTTCATGCCAGATTTGAAAAGAATTGGACAGGTGGTTATAAGGAAAAAGTTAAAAATGTTCAATTGTTAACGGACGACGCACGACGACGGACATTAGACCAATAGCAATAGGTCAACTGAGTTTATCAGGTGACCTAAAAATCAATAGAGGTACATCCTCTCTCCATGGGAAAACATGTGTGCAAGATTTTGAGATCCTCTGATGAATACCCTTGCTTTTATCTTGTTCACAGAGTTCCTTACACAAACACACAGAACACACAAAAAACACACACACACTGTGAGTCTCATGGACTCGCTGCTATATTATCTCCACAACCAGTTGTGAGAGGATAAGAATTCTAACACTCTCCAAAAACTGTCATAAAGGTTTCTGCAAAACATTTTAGAGTTACTTCCCTTTTTTATCTTTTAAGGTCGGTCCCTACTCGAACTACGTCATCACTTGACCTACCATTTTTTTGTTTCTGATATTTCATTGCGATTAGCACATCCAGTTATTCAGAACGCGGTAAACAGTAGAAGTCATGATATCTGGCACTCGGAAACGATGTCTAGACAGGTTTTGTTAAAGTTTTTAGACTCAAGCAAACTGAAGTAGACTTCACCGGAAAGTCGATGTTACACTCGTCGAGATGCAGAGTGTACCGGCTATAGTTAGTTGGGGCGCAAATTCTTATATGTACATGTATTTAGCTCTTTATTTAGAACAAATACAGTTTACTTTGCTATTATTTTTTTAAACAAAACACATTTCCTTAAATTTTCAGTGAAGTTTATAGTAATTGACCGATAAGGGGTATACATGTTACAGAAGCTGTACAAAGAAAAAAAGCCAGTAAAGTGCTATATTTTTTATACTTTTTCAAATGCAACAGATGTAAATCTAATATTCTAAAGAAGAAAAAAAGGTGGTTAAACATGAAAATTAAGAAAATATGCCCAAAAATATGTAATTTTGTAATAATTGCGAATTTTTCATTTTGTACATTTCACCACCAATTTTCACCTTTGTGAATTAATTGATGAAAGTAACACTAAAATATTGCTTTGTTAACGTAATATATGATAAATAAACAGATTATGAAATTATTTTTGCTTTCCTATTGTTGTGATATCTGCAAAATATTGATGTCAGGTGAAATTTTACAAGGATAAAAGGGGTATATGTCTTCTTGAGATTCTAGTCAGAAAAGTAAACAGTCAAGGTGTGCATTTTTTGGCCTTTTTTGTTACATAAGGTGTTATTCTAAATATTTCAAGGAAGAAAACAATACTTTAAACAAAATTTTTGTAGAGTAGGGACCTACCTTAAAGAAAATTCCATAACTCGAAAACGGGAAATCAGAAATTTTCAAAATCGAAAAGGAGCTTGCCTCTATGGAGGTATACACTTTCTATAAGTTTCAATCTGATTAGTGAAAGCGTTTTTCAGTTATTGCGTGAAAACTGAAAAACAGCATTTTTTAGGAAAAATGTTCCATATTTCTGAAACGTGAATCAGAAATTTACAAAATCAAAAGGGAACTGACCTCAATGGATATTTGCACTACCCTAGAGTTTCATATTAATTGCTGCAAGTCCTTTTGAGTTATCGCGTGAAAACTGTTTTCGACTTTTTCATGAAAAAAGTTCCTTATTTCTAAAACGTAAAATCAGAAATTTTCCAAAATCGAAAGGGAGCTGACCTCAATGAATATTTACACTGTCCTAAAGTTTCATATTAATTGGCGCAAGCCCTTTTGAGTTATCGCCCGAAAACTGTTTGTGACGGATGGGACAGACGGAAAAGCTGACTACTATAGGGTTCGAATCCGCCGATACTCGGCGGGGCCCTAATTAAGTCAAAGATATGAAATTAAGAATGGAAGTTTCAATGTCACAGTGGGCATGGCATGATACAGAACCCTCAATTATACAGCCAATTATTAGCACCATGAATAGGATAAAATCTATTGACATTAAACCTAATGCTGGCAACATATCTACTATTTACAAACATCAGGATTCTAGCATATACCACGGTATCAACTTCATAACCCTTCAATTGAGATATTTAGGTTTTCAAAAATAGTTCTGTATTTTCCTATTAAAGCTATGTATTAATATTTCTATGTAAAATAGTGACCCTACTATGACACCAAGGATCATAAATTGAGAAAAACTGGAATCCTCATTTAGTAATATATAAGGAAGCGTCCATGACAAGGTTATGGCTTTTCTGGTCCAGTAATTTATGAGGAGATTTATCAAACATTCCAGTTTACTATTTCTTATGAATTATCTCCCTTCAGAAAAGGTTGTAATCTGTCATGTTAATTATATATTATTCAAGGATGTGTTGTGGGAAGTTTCATTGGTGTTTATTTTTATTCTTTACTTAAATCTCACTGCAAGACTTTACTTCTCACTGCAAGGCTAATAAAATATCCCTATTTCATTTGGGACTAAAAATGTTTCCCGATTTCCGAACCTAAAATAAACTCTCCAATCAGAAATAAAATGAAATTTTCAACTCAGGTGCGGTATTTAGGACATCTGCAATGAGATTTCATAAAGTGTTGGGTTTTTTTTACTGTAAAAATCATGGTCATAAGACTGATGACTATTGGAGAAATTTAGCATATCTGTATAGGTTGAAAATTTTGAAGGTAAGCAATGGATATTTAAATTTTACACCCAGTGAAGCACATCCTTTCTTTTTTACCAAAATGAAACTGTACACCACAAAAAGAAAATCCGTCACATGGTTTGGCTATGACCAAAGTTAAATTTAAGGCTTTACTTTCTCTTCAATGGTGTGACAAAGCATCTTGTCATGAGGATTATTTCATTTATCATCCTTTGCTTTGGTACTTTTATAAAAAATGCAGAAAAAGCAAGAATTACCTAATAATTTAATCAAATTCCCAGTCTGATAATAAAAAAGATCCTTGAGCTAGGTTACTTAATTAACTCGAACTGAAAGTACATAGAACTATGTGAACATTAACTGTTCGATATGTTTTTTATGTGCAGAAGAATGAAACATTTGGTTATTATTACATGCTTTTCAAAAATAAGGTGGGGGTAACCAAGGGCAGACAAATGGATCCTAAGCTTAATAAATAATATTAGGGTCTGGGATCAAAAAATAGGGTAGGTTGAGAAACTGGAATCATGCAATTATATTTTTAACACCTAAATATAGTTGAACTTCAATATCTTGAACACTGAATACCATGGTTATGTTGAACTGATTTGGAAGTCCCAACCACCTATTTTCTTAGTATTTTTACCCTCGATATCTCGAATTCACGGATATCTTGAATTTTTTCTTGGTCCCATCGAGTTCGAGATAACAAGGTTCGACTGTACCTCAAAGTTCCTTTTGACTATGCTTATCAGTACTTGTGTAGTAGAAGACTAACCTGGCTCCACATCACTGTTGAGGTTGCTGTCTCCTCCCCCATATTCTGGGGCCGAAAAATCCCCTCCCCTTCCTCGCACTGCCGATTTCAGAGAGGTCACGTAACCTCCATCACTTTCATTGTCAGCTGCAAAAGTAAATCAAAGCATAAAAATGGTCCATATTTGTGTATATTTAAAATAAAATTCAAACAGATTTGAAAAACACATTGTGCCCACTTTTTCATGAATGGAAATTATAAAACTAAAATGTGCAAATGAAATTCAGAACTCATGCCTCAACATTGATGGTAAATGTAGGTGAAATAATACAAAACTGTCGTGTTTCATTTTAAATAGTTGCATCACAAGAAAAAAAGGATCCGACATCTCTTACAAAAGAGATGTATGTACCTATTTACTTTCACGAAAAATTATAATCACGGCAACAGGCAATGAAACTGACTTTCAGATGTGAGCACTGGAAAATGTGTCAAAAAGTAGGCCACGAAAAGGTGATCAGAGGTAAAGGTGAGAAGAAAATATATTTACCAAATAGTTGCCTCCATAGGGTGTACTCTGTAAGAACATCAGCTGACATGGCCGAAAGAATACACAAAATATCTCACTCCATTATGTCAATTCCCCAAACACCACTCCATCTTTATGTTCATTTTAAAAAGTCTATAAACTTTTAACCCTCCAAAATCAAAGTCATTTTATTTTTCCTCTAACCCATCATTTCAAGGGAGACCGACAGCGTTTAAAGCTTAAAAAAAAAAGATAATTTTTCTTCAATCGATCTCAAGTCCCTGTATTTAAAATTCCATGTCAGGTGCCCAAAATGATCACAGATTTCCTCAATATGAATCAAATAAGGAGAGGGGATTCCATCAATGTCTATAAATCCTAATGACAGCAAATGTGAAATAATTCACAGTCACAGTTCATCTTAATAAGTAAAACATGACAAATGTATTTTTAGAACTGTGTCTTGGTTAACAACAAACTAAACCAAGGTCAACAAGGCTATTATGATCACATGCTCACACATTTACATGTAAATATTCAAGGCTTTTTAATGTGGAATTTAAAAATCTTAGAAAACAGGTAAAGGAATTACTGCATTTTTGTAAAAATGATTCTACTACATGAAAACAAAATTGAATTGCACACATGAAAGACAAAAAGCATTGTCTATCCTCTTATGTAATTGTATAGACCTTCATGTGAATATTCACATAACATGAGAAACATACATTTATGCTTCACATTTACACGTTGTCCCGTGTTACCTGATTTGTAATGTTGACATTAAGGTGCAAAACAGATTGTTGGTATATCAGTACACCTCTGTTCTACCTTTGTTGTGAGAGAATATGAATAATATCTCAAGAACAATCAAGAGTAATTGTAACATTATAAATGGGCCAAATGAGGTGCAAAATAAATAATATAACTCTTTCTACTGACTCACAGAGAGTTCTGATATACTGTTAGTACTACATCTAAATGTAGTCAGAAGTAGTGAAGAAAATTGACACAAATGTATCATAATTTATGTTTAACAAGAAATGTTTCAGAAACATACATGCCTCCCCCCCCTCCCTCCCCAATGGTGCAAAATCCAAAACAAGTTATCCCTGTTCAAGGTATTATGAAATTGGTACTTTGTACAAGGCAAAACTAATCATTAATCATATAAGGATAAAAACCATTTCATTATGATTAGATGTCAATCTAGCTAAGAGTTTAAATAAAAAATATCAAAAATACAACAAATCTTTAGTGGTTTGATGTTGGCCAAACGAATTGACCCTGACCTTTGACCAAGTGACCTGAAAATCATTAGGGATCATCTACGTTCTAAGGTCAACCCCTGTACAAAGTTTGGTTGCTATCAAGCAAAGGGGCCAATAGATATTGAGCGGACAACACATGGGGCTAAGACCAGCAGTTTGACATTGATCTTTGACCTTGTGACCTGAAAATCAATAGCGATCATCTATACTCTAAGGCCAATCCCTGTGCTAAGTTTGGTTGTTGGGTCAAAAGAAATTGAGCAGACAAACAACATATGAAGTTAAGACCAGTGGTTGGACTTCAACCTTCTGACCTGAAATCAATAGGGGTCATCTACTCTCTGAGGGAAACCCTTGTACAAAGTTTGGTTGTTATCAAGCAAACAGGTCAAAAGATACTGCATGAATAACACCAACACATGGGATTAATACCAATGCTTTGAACTTGACCTTGTGACCTGAAAATCAACAAATCATCTAATCCCTAGGGGCAACCCCTGTACCAAGTTTGGTTGTTATCAAGCAAAGGGGTCAAAAGATACTGAGCAGATAACACATGGGGTTAAGACCAGAAGTTTGACCTTGTGACCTGAAAATCAATAGGGATCATCTACTCTCTAAGGACAACCCCTTTTGGTTATTATCAAGCAAAAGAATAAAAAAAATATTGAGCGGACAAACGGACAGTAGCAAAACAATATGCCCCCTCTTTTTCGAAAGGGGGCATAAAAATATGTTGCTATTCCTCCTGACAAGTATGAACAATCAAACAGTTAGACAACTATTTAACACTGTTTCTTTGAGGAATTTCGATTTACGCAAATTATGGTTTCTCATGTCTTCAAAGAGGAAAAGTACATAGTTTCATCAATGTTAATCTTAATTTGATTCACACTATATCTTACTATAGATAAAATCATCTGATCGATGAGCATGAGCATGACAGATGTATTGATGATCCCTTAAACTTATAATATTAGCATTGTTCACATTGTGACTAAGACTGAGCCTTCCTGACATGTGACTGTACAGGAGTTGTCTCTCTTTCTTCACACTTTACTCACTGTGGTAAGCGCGGCCTCTGGCTCCTCTCTGCTTGTACAGAGATCGCACCACTTTTGCACTCCCAAATCTTTTGAACTTCTGGCTGACATTGTTGTAAAACCAGTCAAATGATTTTAGCTTTAACTCTCTGCAAAAAATTAAAAACTTGAAATGAGTGCTAAGAATTTATTTCAAACTGAATGAAAATCTTGAAAATATCAAATACACAGCATAAAGCTGGTTATCCCCTGCCCCCCCCCCTTCACTTCTTTTTACAAGAAAACAAAAATTCATGTAAATGCAAAATAATAAACGTCACATTTCTTACAATAAATAGGGAAAATCTAATTTCATCAATGTCAACCAGTGACAAAAACTACGCATTCTTAGATCAAATGACAAGTACATATTAATCTTTCACCTGCCTAGCTTTACGTTGCATGTGTAACTTGAAGTAATACCTGACACCAACAGATAAGAAAATACAACTAGTACAGATAGATGATTTAATGAGCAAGTAAATCATTAAAAATGATGGATGCTCCCCCAAAATTATCAATAACCTATGCATATGGTATGAAGCTTTGACCTCATATAGCTCTTCGTATTTGAGATACTTCCTGGATGACCTTGAGTAATCTTGTCCAAAAACTTTGCTTATAGGCAAGATTTGAATAAAATTAATCAAACTGTTTTTAACAAAGACTTCAGTATCATTTAATTTTTTTTCACGTGATCACCTAGCGCCGATTCTCATTGGTTAAAACACCTTTTAAGAATTGAGGTGATTTTTCTATCACGTACCTGAACAACAAGTAAAGTCTAATGGACAGTGTTTTGTTGTTGTAATATAAAATTAAATGATAAGAAATCAATCTTATATTTTTTCGGGTGATATGCAGGTTATCACCGAGATTTTAGACGGTAAAACTTTTCATCAATGCGCTTTGCGCATTGATGAGTTTAACCGTCTAAAATTCGGTGATACCTGCATCACCCGAAAAAATATAAGATTCATTTCTTATATCAACCAAATGAACTTGTTTGAGAAATAACAAACTCTTTGGTAAAACAAGAGGCCCACATGCCTTAACGGTCAACCTGAGTATCATAGCCCACACAGGGAGTCTCATATTTGCATTTCTTAAGTCTCAATACAGAATATTTTTATTCACATGTTAATATCTTTCAATATATGCATATGATTCCTATTCATATACACAAGAAGATTATCATTTCAATCTCACACGATTGGTCAAGAAATTTTATATGAAACCATATTGCTATTTAATGTCCAGTGAGCTTGACCTTTTGACCATTCAATAAAGAACATCTTCGTCTCATGAGTAGTATATATGTATGATATAGTGACTCTAGATAGGTGAAAGGATAATGCTCTGGAACCCGGAAACCATATTGCTACTTTGATGTCCAGTGCCACTTGACCTTTGCCTTTTTTGACCCCAATTCAATAGGAAACACCTTTGTCCAATGGGTAAACCATATGCATGATATGGTGACTCTAGGTGAAAAGGCTAACACTAAAAGTCTGGGAACCATTCTGTCTACAGACGGATGGACAGACAACCGGATTCCATTACCGCCCCCCCCCCCCCTTCACCAACTTGTTGCAGGGGTATAATTATGATAAAAGGCTCCCTTCTCATTCCAAATATTCATGTACTTTCACATTAATATCAATAGCATTGAAAAAGATGCTTTTCAAATGTTTAATATATAAAACTATGTTACCAAGTTTGCCCCCCCCCCCCCCCCAGGTCAGAACCCCTAGCCCGGGGATCACCAAAATTACAATTTGGTAGAGGCCTTTCTGCTCTACATTACTATGCATTTGTTTCTCTCAAACATGTGCGGTTGTAAAGAAGAAGATTTTTGAAAATTGGTCACTTTGGGCAGTTTTTGCCCCACCCCAAGGCCCCAGGGGTGCAAGAGACCTGAAATTTACAATTTAAGTGCCCCTTGTCCAAAAATGCTTCATGCCAAATTTGAAAAGAATTGGACTGGTGGTTATCAAGAAGAAGTTAAAAATGTTCAATTGTTAACACATTTCAATCAATGACCATTTGGCCCCACCCTAATACTAAAACCCCTACCCTAGGATCATGAAATTTACAATTTTGATAAAAAAGCTTCCTATTTATTCAAAACATCCATTTAGTTTCACATTAATATCAATAGCATTAAAGAAGATGCTTTTCAAATGTTTTATATATAAACACTATGTACAAAGTTTGGCCCCGCCCTGGGGTCAGAACCCCTACCGCGAGGATCACCAAATTTACAATTTTGGTAAAGGCCTTCCTGCTCTACATCACTATGCATTTTGGTTTCTTCTAGACATGTGCGGTTAAGAAGAAGATTTTTGAAAATTGGTCACTTTTGGCAGTTTTTGCCCCACCCCCAAGGCCCCAGGGGTGCAAGAGACCTGAAATTTACAATTTATTGTGCCCTTGTCCCAAAGATGCTTCATACCCAATTTGAAAAAGAATTGGACTGGTGGTTATCAAGAAGAAGTTAAAAATGTTCAATTGTTAACGCACGACGACGGACGAAGACAATTCGCAATAGGTTCACCTGAGTTTACTCAGGTGACCTAAAAAAAGCCCACCCCACCATTTGTGTAAGAAATGCCTCTGTATTAGAGAGGCGTATCCCAAAATTTTTTTTCTGAACATTACAAAACCCTGCCCTAGCTTACACCTGAAACTCTGAATATTGCAATACTGGTAGAGGCTTCTCTCATTGCCAATACAATCTAGATTAGTTGGTTGTTTATTGATCAGAACTTCATAAATAGAAGTGACTCTTGATACAGTAACTTGATGTTCAAAGGACCTTGATAAAACTTCAAGAGTTGGAGAGAATGAAGATGGAATCAACTGTTCAGATTATGATTCTCAATTATAGTATTTACAACATCCTGGTATTATTTTGACACTACTTTCTTTCATATTTTTAAGGTAATTGATTTTGTTTCAACAAAACAGAACTAGATTTTTTTTTTTAAGTATTATGGTATTATTGATTGTTTGTTATTGTCAACCCCCCCCCCCCCCCCCCCCCCCCAAATGTATACATATATTATGTATTCACTCGACAAATGTACTTAGTTTTTTTTATGAATTTAGGAAACATTTTGAGCAATGGCTTAGCAGTTTGTACTCATACCTGACTTGTCCCATTTTTTTGGTAATCTGTCAATATATGCGGTATTCATTCGGCAGAAATCTTTTGTACTTTCAAAATGAAATGCAACCATGACAACAATATGCCAAACAGCTTTGAAAATATCATGAATTGAATATCTGCCATCATTTTCAATTATTTCCCCGATTTTTTAGACATCTGCCTTTCTAGTTACAGTCAGAGGTCGGCCAGATTTCGCTGCATCTGTAACGGTGTGTCTGCCAGTCAGAAATGTCTTTCCACCTACAAACTGTCTCAGAAGATACCTTATCAGATCCATAATCTCCCCCCAATTCAGTAAAATTCTGAATTACCAAATGATCGAGTTTTGTGCGAACTTTTATACAAGCTCTACTTTCTTTAATATTCTCAATTAACCTGTTTCCCAACCATTTTTACGACGGTGGTCAATGACTGTCTCTATTGAAAAGACTTTCAGTTAAAAACTATATGTGAAGCTGAAGGCTTGTATTTATACTGTTGAATAGAGCAAATTAACCATCTTACAGTATACATATACAAGTTTGAGATAAAAACTCTAGTGAGCTTAGGCTTTCCACGAAACTTTATCAAAATCCCTAAATGGACAAAAACTAAGCTAAATTTTTGAAGGAGCACAAAATATTTTATCCACTTGTATGATGACCATGGCTATTAGCAAAAGGAAGAAAGTTTGACTGAGATCTTGTGAAAGTTCAGACCATGCATCCTCAGGAAAAATAGATACAGCAAATTCAACAAAGTACAATAGCTTGCAGTAAATATGCAAATGAACCCACAGAATTGGGATGTCTGAAGCAAGTCTGAGAGATTATGCTGGCAGATGATTTGATTTAAAAAGATCCAATCCAATCTTTTACATGCATGAGAAAAATAATGGCCCCCAGAAGTTTTCAGTGTAAAAGAAGAATACACCAATTGCTAAGGAAATATAATATCAAACCTTTCATGTTCTTCTAGTTGGGCTCTATATTGAGATACACAAATATTTGGACTATTATTGCACACCAGTCTGTTAGAATTGTCATGTAGGAAATTATTCACATTTATAAAATGTTTGATTAGAATGAGATAAAACTACTGCAGATTATTACAATATCCTTTTGAAATATAACACTGAAATGTATGCAACATGTTTGAAAATGGATTCTGAAAAAAATCTATTTAAATTGATACTCATCATAATGAAGTTTCAGCTGAAATAACCTTGTGCAAAGCATGAATGTCAGTTCAATGGCATGACTCAAAGCCATGGATAGTATGCAATTTCAATAATAACTAATTGCAGTATATGTTGGTGATATAAATCTCGCCATGCATGTCAATCATAAGTCTGGTGAACAATATAGTCTAGTACACTTATTTTTCATTACTGAAAATGTGAAAAATAAATAGATACCAATGGTAGAGGTGAAAGTAGGACACAAACAGAAATGAAAAAAATAATGAAATTTATTTGCTTGATGATATTGGATATCATTATGAAAAAAGGAATGGATATTTTGCAATATAAACTGGATCCTCCCCAAGGGAAACTTCATTTGTGTAATAAAATTCGCAATATTTCTATGTTCATTGAAACATTATTCTAGCTTGTTCAAGCTTAATTCATACGTGCCCTTACAGGACACAGGAATACAAAACAACAGAAAATAATAAAAATTAATGAATTTCATCATTGGTAGACTACTCTATGAAAATGCATAAACTTTCTATAAGGTATCTGATAACTACAAGGTTCAATGTACGGGCAATTCAAACCACTGCTCTTTGCATATGTTAGATGTAAGAACACTCTTTTCACTTTGTATAATTAATTGGTTGAAAGTTATATAAAAAATTTCAAACCTCTCTTGACTGCAAGCGTGACAGGTGTATCCTTTTTCATTGTCATTGTAGTCAGCACAACGTTTGCAGACATAGAGCTTACAGGTGAGACAAAGCTGCTTCCGATTGAAGATGATCCCAAATTTCTGACAGCATCGGACACAAACCTCTTCATTTAATTTTGTCTTGATTGCAAGTACCTCAGTTTTTTCTTCCTCCTCCTTCAAAACTTCTTCAATTTTACTGAAACAGAATTACATTATTTCATCTTTGCAACAATACCAGTATGTATATTACAGCAAAAACCTGTAGACGCTTGCAAATTAAAATGACTTGTGGTCCAGTTGTTCTTGCAAAGATGATTTTAAAAAAAAATTTGTAAAGTTGCTCCAATATATCCAAGAAGTTCATGATTTTGATTAGCTTTAATCTACACAATGTCTACAAGCTTTCATGTAAATTCAAACTTTTCTGGCCCAGTGGTTCTTACACAAACAGATTTTTGAACATCCCTACCCCATTTTTGCCTTTTCTTCATTATAATCTCCCTTCCCTTCATGGACCTTCATTTGAATAAACTTGAATTCTCTACACCCATGGTTGATTTAAACAGAGTATAATTGAAATTGACCCAATGGGTCTGGAGAACATGAAAATATGAAAAGTTGAGGATTGACAATAAAAGACACTAGACAAAAACTCACTGGAGCCTTTGGCTCTGGTGAGCTAAACAACTAGATGTGTCAGTATGCCAATGCCCCCGCTTGCAACAAAAGTTTATCTGTGACCCTTGAGGGCATATATTGCCTATCTTTCATTCACATGTACATATTTTAATCTTTAGATGTACCAAGTTTCATTGAAATCCTCCAAAGGATTTAGGAGTTGGCTCAGTTTTACACCAAAAATGCAAGTACAAGAGGTATAACTTCTGTAATACAGTTTGAACAACCTTCCCCTTCACATATGCACATCTACATGTTGTGATCTTTCATTATACCAATTTTCATTTTTTAAAAATTTAGGGTTTAAAAGAAGTTGTGAAGACAAGAAGATACTGCCTTGCACCAAAAAAAACAAACAAAAAAAAACATCCTGTAATAAACTTTGAACAGCCTTCCCCTTCCCACATGCAAATTGATGTGTTGTGATTTTTCATTAAAACAAGTTTCATTGAAATCCTCCAATGGGTTCAAGAGGAGTTAAAAAGACAAGACGATATTGCCCCACACCAAAATAAAATCTCTAAGCCTAGGGGCTATGACTCCTGTAATAAAGTTTTTAACAGGCACTTCTCCTATCCCACTATGTGCATCATAATGTTTTGTGATCTTTCATTGTACGTCATCTCAATGAAATCCCAACAGCTTTCTCCTTCCCACGATGTGGCATCTAAATGTTTGATCTTTCATTGTACTCAATCTCAATGAAATCCTTCAAATAGTTTAAGAGGAATATTGGGAATGACGGAAGAAAGGAATGACATAATGGTGCAACACTATAATTATGCCTATGGTCATTTTATGGTGGGGCATAAAAAAGCAGGGCATTTATCAGAAATCACACCAATAATTGGAAAATAATATATACTTGAAAATTCTCTGAAACTCTCTGTCCTTAAGCTATTTCATGCCAGGTGGCATGCCCAAGAGATTGATGAAATCAAAGACAGGAAGGATTTGTTGATTCAGGAATTTTAACCAAGTTGATCTTATATGGTTTAGTGCTAATTGAATTTACCTTATTTTAGTGCAGACTTTTAGCAAGTGAATGATGGTTATTTTTTTTTTCTCTCTCTCTGTATATTTATCTCCATGGGAAACTATTGTAATATGGTTGAATAATTAAATGATTGTGTGTTCATCATTTTTTTTATAACTTGGAGTGAATAGAAATATTGCAGACATAATTCACTTACAATGATACAATCACTTCCCTTTCATTACATTCTGACCTCACGACCCTATAGAGAATAGCACATTGGGGGAAGGCAAGCTTAGTAGGTGTTTGAATGATGAATATGCAAACAATCAAAATATAAAATAGTTGATCCACATTTATTTTGTAACAATCACTGATTTTCTATATATACAAAATACACCAACCTAACAACTTTCCAACTTCCAACATTCTAAGAGGATGCTTCTGGTATAGGTATAGCATATAACCAGAAGCTTTACAAAAAACACTGTTTACCAATCCTTCTCCTTTTACAGTAATTCCAGCTTCTTGCTAATTATGTAACTATTTTTGTTGGGGGTTCATGAACAGCATGTCATTATAGATAGAGTACTTACTGTAGTCGTTCCTTTTCCTTTTCACGGAGTTCGAAATCCTTCTGTAACACTTGCAGTATCTTCTCGCATTCCTCATCACTAAGATGCTCCAGGTTCATCTGTTTCTTCACGTTTGCTCGTTTCATGGTGACAGAGTCTGGACGCATCTTTTACATCTACAAGTTGAAGTTATGCACTTACAAAGCTTGTAGTACAAACACAAAAATCCTAATTCAACCATTCTTTAGACATCCGATTTTACAATATTTTAAAATAATTCAACTGGTTTATACAAATTTGGTAAACATATTTCAAAAGAGAAACAAGGGGAAAAAATCCTATAAAAACTTACCATATGCTAATAAAGCCCTACCAACCTTCCAATTTACATACAGGGTAAAGGTCTTTATAATTGGTAAAGGAGTTGAGTGACCTTAATTTTGGTGATTTCTTGCCTCAAGGCATATATACTAGACCAATTAAGGTCATTCAAATCAACTAATGAACTATAGAATGAGCAAACAGTCAAATTCTTTAGCAGTCATTCATTATTTATACCCTCTCTTTAATTAAAAGAAGCCCAAGGGCCAAATTGCTCAATGAGTGATCTTGGACCCGCCATTGATTAGCAGCTGTGATTTTTCCCACATAAATATTTTTTGACCCCATATTGTGGCCATATATAACCTAGCCCAAAAGGATCACAACAGTCCTGAAAGTGAATTCACACAACTCCTGCTCTGGTTAAAACAAGTCATAGGAGGTCATTAAGATCATGCACACACCATTGCATCAAATGAAAGATCTTGCTGTAAAGAATGTATATATAAAAAATAAAATCTCTTTCTTATATAGTTCAAGAAATATCTTCCAGGATATCACACATCCAGGATATCACACGTATAAAATGTTGAACCCCTATCATGGTCCCACCCTTCCTCATGTATCATGATTTGAACAAACTTATGTCTACTCTTTTTCAGGGAGCTTTCGTCATGAGTTATGAGCTTAATTTTTTGCATTGAAGAAAAAGATGGAGGAAATATTCAACATCTATGTGACATACATGTGATAAAATCTGATTGCCTATGTGTGAGGTTTTGCTGATTGAAGGGTGAGATGGGGAATTTGCCGTGAGATTTTTTTATACAGCGATGATTTCATTGTGATAGAGCATTTATAAAACTCTAGTACTGCTGTAACTTCATTATTCAATTACAATAACACTTTTATTACATTAAACTTACTTCAACTTTCAGTAATTTTCATGAAATTCTTTACTTCAAGCAAACTGTACATTTTTCGAATACAAAGCGTTGTTTCTACTTTTATTTTTGGTCAAGTGTGAGAGTTATCTTCCCTAATAGTAATACTACATCATAATTAGTAGGCACTCCCGATTGATAACATTGACCCAGGCTAAGCTATCCTTTAATAAACAAATACAGAGCGTGCAGGGTTCAGTGAAGTTCATTACCTACACATTGATCGTTTATTTAATAAACTCAAGAATCCATGAAACAAGATCTTGGTTTTCAAAGGTGTGAATTTTGACAGATTTTGAGATGTGACAGGTAGATCAGGTGGGAAAATCTACCACCTGGTGTTCAGAAGAGTGGAGAAGTAGTCCTATTGCAATGTACACAGTGCAAAATTACTGACGTGGCTTCTTACAGGGTGATTTGTCATCGTTGATAAGAATATACCAAGTAAAAATTTTTGAACTGTGATTTTTTTTTATGCGTGAGATATTGTTACCCGCACATGAGCTCGTGAGATAGCTTAAAAAAGCGCGAGTCTCACGCCAAAAGCGTGAGATATCACATGTGTGATGTGACCAATGTCATTGTTGTATATGATACAAGAATAATGATAGGTGAAGAATTGAAGGTCTATTACATAAAATAAACCATCATGAAATCTTGAAACAACTAAAAGTATTAAAAAAGAAAACAGGATATTAGATCAACCTGTTGGATGCCCATAGACTGCCAAACGATGCCTAGGAATTGCTATAGTCACAGCAAAGATTCTCACATACAAAACTGTCCAACAGTGACCTAGGGTCCTGAAGACAACATCCCCTTAGCTGCCCTTCACCTTCAGGTAACCTTTGAGGAATATGGACAAGTGAACTGTTGAAATGACAGAGTCATCAACAGAGGGAAGCATTAAAGAACAAGTGATGAGAATAAACGAGGAATGCTATATATCAGCCAAGGAAGAAGGCTTCCAACACAGACTCCAGCCATGCTGTCGGACATTTACAATGCTGGATAGAGACACAAAAGATGGGGGACTCCAGTTCTGTCTTCACACAGAGGACATACAATCTAAGCCAGATCTACAGCACACACTTTTTTGTTGACTATGATAATGACAGAAATGTGCAAGAGATTTTTGTTATATTCAATGCTATATAACAGGTCTTCAAACTGCTCTGACACTATGCCAAATATCCTTGCGATTGACATAAGAATGTCATTCGCGGTTCACTCGCAATGATCGTATAGCTATCGCTAGACATTCAAACTCACTCTTTAGTAATCGTGGTCGTTCGTGAGTTTTCGCAAGGAATTGAAATTCTCAATGCAATCGTAGATGATTCATATGCATTCTCAAGCCAAGTAGATTGGATGGCACATTGCATTGACGTAATACATTCCTTTATATGTTCGCCAAGGTTGTAACTACAGTAAGAATACCTCTATTCTCGGAAGTTCCGAGGGACTTTGAAAAACTTCGAGATATCCGGGGGTTCGAAGATATCCAAACTCGATCTTCAACATTTTTGGTGGACGAGGTCGAGGAATTGCGTGGATGAAATCGGTCCTCAGCGTGTTAGTTGTAATGGCGGCGGACTTAAAAAAGTACTGAGTTACCCAAGCTGTCAAACTAATCATTGGCAACCCCCCCGGGGGGGGGGGTTTTCACCTGGGTGACAATTATCATTAGCTTACTACAGCCACAGGCGTGAAATGCGTACTTGAGAGGCTAGGTATGGGTTAAAAGCAGACCGGAAAATTTACGCACTTCGAGGAAATAACCAGGTGAAATTGGCATGGGACCTTGAAAATACTTCGACATAAGCGGGTTTCGAGATAACCGTGTTCGAGATATCAGAGTTGTTTAAATTCATTTATATAGAAAAACGGTGGACCGGCCGTGCATAAACCAATTCGAGATACAGGTATTTTACTGTATCTTCATTTTTGTTTTTGGTGTTTCAGACGGAGGTGGTGTTGAAGGAGAATGTGGCGGTGTAGCAATTGGTGTGATAGAATTGTTAGATCTATCATCTGAATCATAAGAATTTATTATTCTTTTGGGTTTTATTGCTTCCCTGTTCATGTTCATGTTTTTGTTTGTTTGTTTCTCTGGTAGGACTACATGTAATTCTGTTCGATTTCCCTCTTCCAGCTTTGTTTCCACCTCTCGACATAACTTGTCAGTTCAAAAACTAAATTCAAAATGAAGATATTCAAGAAGAATTGTTAAAAACAATCGCAACGCATGTGCTTTTATTCATTTTATTCTAAACAACACTTGCAAGAATTCGTTAGACTCGCATCGATTATCGCAAGCATTCGTAAGGGTCGTAAAGGCATTTGTATCATTCAGAAGTTAATTGAAAGAAATTCTTGTATATTATTGCAAAAAAAATAATAAGGTTCGTATGAGACTAATGTGTATCTTAATAATATCAGTATTGTGTGCTCACTTTGTAAAATAAAACTATTACACCTAAATACATTTAGTTTTAAAATC
>CAJDSM010015823.1:54093-69131 GCA_903981925.1 Ostrea lurida
ACAACTGTTCGTTTTCATTTTACAATAGTTGCATTCACAAGAAAAAAATCCACATCTCTACAAAAGAGATGTAGTGTACCTATTTACTTTCACGAAAAATTATAATCACGGCAAAGGCAATGAAACTGACTTTCAGATGGTGAGCACTGAAAATGTGTCAAAGTAGGCCACGAAAAAAAGGTGGATCATGGTAAAAGGTGAGAAGGAAAAAATATTACCAAAGAGTTTCCTCCATAGGGTGTCTCTGTAAGAACATCAGCGACATGGCGAAAAGAATACCACAAAATATCTCACTCAGGTATGTCAATTCCCCAAACCACTCCATTCTTTATGTCATTTTAAAAAAGTCTATAAACTTTTTAACCCTCCAAAATCAAAGTCATTTTATTTTTCTCTGAACCCTTCATTTCAAGGGAGACCGACAGCGTTTAAAAGCTTAAAAAAAAAGATAATTTTTCTTCAATCGATCTCAAGTCCCTGTATTTAAAATTCCATGTCAGGGCCCAAAAATGAATCACAGATTTCCTCAATATGAATCAAATAAGAGAGGGATTCCATTCCAATGTCTATAAATCCGAATGACACAAATGTGAAATTAATTCACAGTCACAGTTCTCTTAATAAGAAACATGACACAATGTATTTTTAGAACTGTGTCTTGGTTAACAACAAACTAAACCAAGGCTCAACAAGGCTATTATCACATGCCTCACCCACATTACATGTAAATATTCAAGGCTTTTTAAATGTGACATTAAAAAATCTTAGAAAACAGGTAAAGGAATTACTGCCATTTTTGATTAAAAAATGATTCTACTACATGAAAACCAAAATTAATTGCACCACATGAAAGACAAAAAGCATTGTCTATCCTCTTATGTAATTGTATGACCTTTCATTGTGAATAGTTCACATAAACATGAGAAAAACATACATTTAGCTTCACATTTACACGTCTGGTCCCGTGTTACTGATTTGTAAATGTTGACATTAAAGGTGCAAAAACAGATTGTTGGTATCATCAGTAACACCTCTTTCTACCTTTGTTGTGAGAGAATATGAATAATATCTCAAGAGAAATCAAGAGTAATTGTAACAATTGATAAATGGGCCAAATGAGGTGCAAAAAAATATAATAAACTCTTCTACTGACTCACAGAGATCTGATATACTGTTAGTACTACATCTAAATGTAAGTGGCAGAAGTACTGAGTAGTGAAGAAAATTGACACAAATGTATCATAAATTTATTGTTTACAAGAAAGTTTCAGAAAATACATGCCTCCCCCCCCTCCCTCCCCAATGGTGCAAAATCCAAAAACAATTTATCCCGTTCAAGGTATTACTGAAAATTGTACTTTGTTACAGCAAAAACTAATCATTAATCAATAAGATTAAAACCATTTCATTATGAGTTAGAATTGTCAATCTAGCTAAGAGTTTAAATAAAAAATATCAAAAAATACAACAAACTTAGTGGTTTTATGTTGGCCAAACGAATTGACCCCTTACCTTTGACCAAGTGACCTGAAAATCATTAGGGGATCATCTACGTTCTAGGTCAAACCCTGTACAAAAGTTTGGGTTGCTATCAAGCAAGGGGGCCAATAGATATTGAGGCGGGACAACACCATGGGCTTAAGACCCAGCAGTTTGACATTGATCTTGACCTTGTGACCTGAAAAGATCACATAAGCGATCATCTATACTCTAAGGGCCAATCCCCTTGTGCTGAGTTTGGTTGTTGGGTCAAAAGAAATTGAGCAGACAAAACAACATATGAAGTTTTAAGGACCATGGTTGGACTTCAACCTTCTGCTGAATCAATAGGGGTCATCTACTCTCTGAGGGAAAAACCCTGCTGTACAAAGTTTGGTTGTTATCAAGCAAAACAGGTCAAAAATACTGCATGAATAACACCAACACATGGGATATACAATGCTTTGAACATTGACCTTGGACCTGAAAATCAACAAATCATCTAATCCCTACGGGCAACCCCTGTACCAAGTTGGTGTTATCAAGCAAAGGGGTCAAAAGACTACTGAGCAGATAACAGCATGGGTTAAGACCAAGAATTTGACCTTGTGAACCTGAAAAATCAAAGGGTCACTACTCGCTAAGACAACCCCTTTGAGTTATTATCAAGCGAAGAATAAAAAAAATATTGAGCGGACAAACGGACAGTAGCAAAAACAATATGCCCCCTCTTTTCTACAAGGGGCATAAAGAAATATGTTGCTATTCCTCCTGACAAGTATACAATCAAACAGTTAGACAACGTATTTAACCACTGTTTTCTTTGAGGAATTTCGGATTACGCAAATTATGGTTTTCCATGTCTTCAAAGAGGAAAAAGTACATAGTTTCACTCAATGTTAATCTTAATGATTCACACTATATCTTACTATAAGATAAAATCATCTGATCGTGATGAAAGGCATGGCGATGACAGATGATTGATGATCCCTTAAACTTATAATATAGCATTGTTCACAGTTTGACTAAGACTGAGCCTTCCTGACATGTGACTGTACAGGATTGTCTCTCTTTTTCACACTTTACCACTGTTGGTAACGCGCCTCTGGCTCCTCTCTGCTTGTTACAGAGATCGCACCACTTTTGCCACTTCCAAATCTTTTAACTTCTGGCTGACATTGTTTGTAAACCAGTCAAATGATTTTTAGCTTGTAACTCCCTCTGCAAAAATTAAATACTTGAAAATGAGTGTAAGAATTTATTTCAAACTTGAATGAAAATCTTAAAATATCAAAATACACAGCATAAGCTGGTTATCCCCTGCCCCGCCCCCTTCACTCTTTTTACAAGAAAACAAAAATTCATGTAAATGAAAAAATAATAAATACGTCACATTTCTTACAATAAATAGGGAAATTCTAATTTCATCAATGTCAACCAGTGGACAAAAAACTACGCATTCTTAGATCAAATGACAAGTACATATTATCTTTCACCTGCTAGCTTTACGTTGCATGTGTAAACTTTGAGTATACCGCACAACCAAACAGATAAGGAAAATACAACTAGTACAGATGAGATGATTTAATGAGCAAGTTAAATCATCTAAAAATGATGGATGCTCCCCCCAAAATATTCAATAACGCTATGCATATGGTAGTGAAGGCTTTGACCCTCATATAGCTCTTCGTATTTAAAATACTTCCTGGGATGACTTGCAGTTATCTTGTCCAAAAACTTTGCTATTAGGCAAGTTGAATAAATTAATCAAAACTGTTTAACAAAGACTTCAGTATCATTAATTTTTTTTCACGTGATCACCTAGCGCCGATTCTCATTGGTTAAAACACCTTTAAGAATTGAGGTTTGATTTTTCTAATTCACGTACCTGAACAAAACAAGTAAAGTCTAATGGACAGTGTTTGTTGTTGTAATATAAATAAATGATAAGAAATCAATCTTATATGTTTTCGGGTGATATGCAGGTTATCACCGAGATTTAGACGTAAAACTGTTTCATCAATGCGCTTTGCCGCATTGATGGAGTTAACGTCTAAAATTCGGTGTACCTGCATCACCCGAAAAATATAAGATTTCATTTTATATCAACCATAATGAACTTGTTTGAGAAAATAACAAACTTTCTTTGGTAAACAGAGGCCCACATGCCTTAACGGTCAACCTGAGTATCATAGCCCACACAGGGAGCTCATATTTGCATTTCTAAGGTCTTCAATACAGAATATTTTTATTCACATGTTAATATCTTTCAATATATGCATATGAGTTCCTATCATATAACACAAGAAGATTATCATTTCAATTTCTCACACGATTGGTCAAGAAATTTTATATGAAACCATATTGCATTAATGTCCAGTTGAGCCTTGACCTTTTTTGACCATTCAATTTAAAGACATCTTCGTCTCATGAGTAGATATATGTATGATATAGTGACTCTAGATAGGTGATAAAGGATAATCCTGGAACCCGGAAACCATATTGTTACTTTGATGTCCAGTGACCACTTGACCTTTGCCTTTTATTGAACCCCAGATCAATAGGGAAACACTTGTCCAATGGTAAACGCATATGCACTTGATATGGACTCTAGGTGAAAGGCTAACACTAAAACGTCTGGGAACCATTCTGTCTACAGACGGATGGAACAGACAACCGGATTCCATATACCGCCCCCCCCCCCCCTTCACCAACTTGTTGCAGTGGGTATAATTTATGTAAAGGCTCCCTTCTCATTGCCAAAATATTCAGGTACATTTCACATGAATATCAATAGCATGAAAAGATGCTTTTCAAATGTTTGAATAATAAAACATATTGATTTTACCAAGTTTGCCCCCCCCCCCCCCCCAGGTCATGTTAACCCCCTAGCCCGGGATCACAAAATGTACAATTTGGTAGAGGCCTTTTCTGCTCTACATTACTATGCATTTGTTTCTCTCAAACATTGTGCGGTTGTAAGAAGGAAGATTTTGAAAAGATTTGGTCACTCTTGGGCAGTTCTTTGCCCCACCCCAAGGGCCCCAGGGTGCAAGAGACCTGAATTTACAATTTTAAGTTGCCCCATTGTCCAAAAAATGCTTCATTGCCCAAAAATTTGAAAAGAATTGACTCCGTGGTTATCAAGAAGAAGTTAAAATGTTCAAATTAGTTAACAACATTTCAATCAGATGACCATTTGGCCCCAACCCTAATACCTAAAACCCTACCCTAGGATCATGACATTTACAATTTTGATTTATAAAAAAGCTTCCTATTTATTCCAAAAACATCCATTTAGTTTGCACATAAATCAATTAGCATTAAAACAGATGCTTTTCAAATGTTTTATATATAAACACTATGTTACAAAGCTTGGCCCCGCCCGGGGTCAGAACCCCTTACCGCGAGGCACCAAATTACATTTTGGTAAAGGCCTTCCTGCGTCTACATCACTATTGATTTTTGGTTTCTTCTAGACATGTGCGGTTAAGGAAGAAGATTTTTGAAAATTGGTCACTTTTGCGCAGTTCTTTGCCCCACCCCCAAGGCCCCAGGGTGCAAAGACCTGAAATTTACAAATTTATCTGGCCCTTGTCCCAAAGATGCTTCATTACCCAATTTGAAAAAGAATTGGGAACTTGGTGGTTATCAAGAAGAAGTAAAAATGTTTTCAATTGTTAACGCACCGACGACGGACGAAGACAATTCGCAATAGGTTCACCTGAGTTACTCAGGTGACCTAAAAAAAGCCACCCCACATTTGTGTAAGAAACCTCTGTATTAGAGAGGCGTATCCCAAAAATTTTTTTCTTGACACATTACAAAACGCCTGCCCTAGCTTACCACCTGAAAACTTCTGAATATTGCAATTACTTAGAGCTTCTCTCATTGCAATACAATCAGATTAGTTGGTTGTTTATGATCAGAACTTCATAAATAGAAAGTGACTCTTGATACAGTAAAACGTTGATGTTCAAAGACCTTTGATAAAACTTCAAAGAGTTGGAGAGGAATGAAGATCGAATCCACTGTTCAGATTTATGATTCTTCAATATAGTATTTACAAATCCGTGGTATTATTTTGACATACTTTCTTTTTTCATATTTTTAATGTAATTTGATTTGTTTCAACAAAAAACAGATAGATTTTTTTTTAAGTTTATGTATTTATTGATTGTTTTTGTTTTTGTCAACCCCCCCCCCCCCCCCCCCCCCCAATGTATACATATATGTATGTATTCACTCGACAAGTACTTAGTTTTTTTGAGAATATTAGGAAACATTTGGAGCAAATGGCTTAGCAGTTTGTTACTATACGCTGACTTGTCCCATTTTTTGGTAATCTGTCAATATATGCGGTATTCATCGGCAGATCTTGTACTTTCAAAATGAAATGGCAACCATGAACAACAATATGCCAAACAGCTTTAAAAATATCATGAATTGATATCTGCCATTCATTTTCAATTATTTCCCCGATTTTTTAGCATCTGCCTTTCTAGTTACAGTCAGAGGTCGGCCAGATTTTCGCTGCATCCTGTAACGGTGGTCTGCCAGTCAGAAAAGTCCTTTTTCCACCTACAAAACTGTCAGAAGATTACCTTATCAGATCCATTAATCTCCCCCCAATTCAGTAAAAAATTTCGAATTACCCAAATGATCGATTTTTGTTGCGAACTTTTATTACAAGCTCTACTTTCTTTAATATTTCTCATTACCTTGTTCCCAACCATTTTTACGACCGGTGTCAAATGACTTCTCGTATTGAACAAGACTTTCAGTTTAAAAACTATATTGTGAAGCTGAAGGCTTGTTTTTATTTTACTGTTGAATAGAGCAAATAAACCCATCTTACAGTATACATATACAAGTTTTGAGATAAAAAACTCAGTGAGCTTAGGCTTTTCCACGAAACTTTATCAAAATCCCGTAAATGGACAAAAGATAAGCTAAATTTTTGAAGGAGCACAAAATATTTTATCCACTTGTATGATGACCATGGCTATTAGCAAAAGGAAGAAAAGTTTGACTTGAGATCTTGTGAAAGTTTCAGACCATGCATCCTCAGGAAAAATAGATACAGCAAATTTCAACAAGTTACATAGCTTGAGTAAATATGCAAATAACCACAGAATTGGGATGTCTGAACAAGTCTGAGGATATGCTGGCAGATGATTTGATTTAAAAAAGATCCAATCCAATCTTTTTACATTTGCTGAGAAAAATAATTGCCCCAGAAGTTTCAAGTGTAAAAGAAGAATACACCAATTGCTAAGGAAATTATGAATATCAAACCTTTCAGTTTTTTCTTCTAGTTGGGGCTCTATATTGAGATTACACAATATTTTGGATATTAATTGCACACCAGTCTGTAGAATTGTCATTGTAGGAAATTATTCACATTTTATTAAAATGTTTGATTGGAATGAGATAAAACTTACTGCGATATTACATATCCTTTGAAATTATAAACTGAATGTATGCAACATGTTGAAAATGGATTCTGAAAAAATCTATTTAATTGATACTCATCGATAATGAAGGTTTCAGCTGAAATTAACCTTGTGCAAGCATGAATGTCAGTTCAATGGCCATGACTCAAAGCCATGGAAGTATGCCAATTTCAATAATAACTAATTGCAGTAGATGTGTGATATAAATCTCGCCATGCATGTAATTCATAAGTCGTGCGGTTTGAACAATATAGTCTAGTACACTTATTTTTCATTACTGAAAAATGTGAAAAATAAATAGATACCAATGGTTAGAGTGAAATAGGACACAACAGAATGAAAAAAATAATGGAAATTTATTTGCTTGATGATATTGGATATCATTATGAAAAAGGAATGATATTTTGACAATATAAACTGGATTCCTCCCCAAGGAAACCTGTCATTTGTTGTAATAAAATATTCGAGCAATATTTTCTATTGTTCATTGAAACATTATTTAGCTTGTCAAGGCTTAAATTCATACGTGCCCTACAGACACAGAATACAAAACAACAGAAAATAATAAAATTAATGAATTTCATCATTGGTATTAGACTACTCTAGAAAATGCATAAAACTTTCTATAGTATCTGATAAACTTAAAGGTTTCAATGACGGGCAATTTCAAACCACTGCTCTTGCATATGTTAGATGTAAGAACACTCTTTTCACTTTGTATAATTAATTGGTTGAAAGTTATATAAAAATTTCAAACCTCTCTTGACTGCAGCTGACAGGGTGGATCCTTTTCATTGTTCATTGTAGTCAGCACAACGTTTGGCAGACATTATAGAGCTTACAGGTGAGACAACAGCTGGTTCCATTGAAGATGATCCCGAAATTTCTGACAGCATCGACACAAACCTCTTCATTAATTTTTGTTTGATTGCAAGACCTCAGTTTTTTCTTCCTCCTCCTTCAAAACTTCTAATATTTACTGAAACAGACATTACATTATTTCATCTTTGCAACAATACCAGTATGTAGTATTACAGCAAAAACCTGGGGAGACGCTTGCAAATTAAAATGACTTGTGGTCCATTTTCTTGCAAGATTTATTTTTAAAAAAAAATTTGTAAAGTTGCTCCAATATATCCAAGAAGTTCATGATTTTGATTTAGCTTATTATCTACACAACTGTCTACAAGCTTTCATGTAAATTCAAACTTTCTGGCCAGGGTTCTTACACAAACACGATTTTTGGAACATCCCTACCCCCATTTTTTGCCTTTTCTTCATTATAATCTCCCTTCCCTTCATGGACCTGTCAATTTGAATAAACTTGAATTCTCTTACACTGCATGGTTGATTAACAGAGTATATTGAAATTGACCCAATGGGTCTGCGGAGAACATTGAAATATGAAAAGTTGAGGATTGACATAAAAGACACTAGACCAAAAATCACTTGGAGCCTTTGGCTTGGTGGAGCTAACAAACTAGATGTGTCAGGTAATGCCAATTGCCCCCGCTTGCAACAAAAGTTTATCGTGCCTTGGGGCATATATTCCTTAATTCTTTCATTCACGATGTACATATTTTAATCTTTTAGATGTACCAAGTTTCATTGAAATCCTCCAAAGGGATTTAGAGTTGGCTCAGTTTACACCAAAAATGCAAGTACAAGAGGTATAACTTCTGTAATACAGTTTGAACACCTTTCCCCTTCACATAATGCAGATCTACATGTTTGTATCTTTCATATACCAATTTTTCATTTTTAAAAAAATTTAGGGTTAAAAGAATTGGGAAGGACAAGAAGATACTTGCCTTGCACCAAAAAAAAAAAACAAAAAACCATCCTTGTAATAAACTTTGAACAGCCTTCCCCTTCCCACATGCAAATTGATGTGTTGTGATTTTCATTAAAAGCAAGTTCATTTGAAATCCTTCAATGGGTTCAAGAAAGGAGTTAAAAGACAGACATATTGCCCCACACCAAATAAAATCTCTAAGGACCTAGGCGCATATGACTCCTGTAATAAAGTTTTTAACAGGCACTTCTCCTTCCCACATGTGCATCTATAAATGTTGTGATCTTTTCATTGTACTCAAAATCTCAATGAAATCCCAACAGCTTTCTCCTTCCCACGATGTGGCATCTAAATGTTTGATCTTTCATTGTACTCAATCTTCAAGTGAAATCCTTCAAATAGTTTAAGAGAAATTGGGGAATGACGAAGAACAGGAATTGGACATAATGTTTAGCAACACTATAAATTATGCCTGATGGTCATTTTATGGTGGGCCATAAAAAAAGCAGGGCATTTATCAGAAATCACACCAATAATTGGAAAAATAAGTATATACTTGAAAATTCTCTTGAAACTTCTTCCTTAAAGCTATTCCCATGGGGGGGGGGGGCCCCCAGTGGTATCCCAAGAGATTGATGAATATCAAGACAGGGAAGGATTTGTTGATTCAGGAAATTTTAACCAAGTTGATCTTTATATGGTTTAGTTGCTAATTGAATTACCTTATTTTAGTTCGACTTTTTAGCAAGCTGACATGATGTTGTATTTTTTTCTTCTCTCTGTTTATTTATCTCCAATGGGAAACTATGTAATATGATTGAATAATTAATATGTTGTGTGTTATTCATTTTTTATAACTTGGAGTGAATTAGAAATATTGCAGACATTAATTCACTTGACAATATAACAATCACTTTCCCTTTCTAATTCTGACCTCACGGGACCCTATAGAGAAATAGCACATTGGGGGAAGCAAGCTTAGAGGTGTTTGAATGATGAATATGGCAAACAATCAAAATATTTAAAATAGTTGATCCACATTTATTTTGTAACAATCACTGACTTTTCTAATATATACAAATATACACCAACTAACAACTTTCCAACTTCCAACAGTTCTAGAGGATGCTTCTGGTATAGTATTATAGCATATAACCAGAAGCTTTACAAAAAACCACTGTTTACCAATCCTTCTCCTTTTGACAGTGAATTCCAGCTTTTTGCTAATTATTAACTATTTTTGTTGGGAGGTTCATGAACGGCATGTCATTATAGGATAGAAGTACTTATGTAGCGTTCCTTTTCCTTTTCACGGAGTCGAATTCCTTCATGTAACACTTGCAGTATTTCTCGGCATCCTCATCACTAAGATGCTCCAGGTTCATCTGTTTCTTCACGTTTGCTCGTTTCATGTGACAGGAGTCTGGACGCATTCTTTTACATCACAAGTTGAAGTTATCACTTACAAGCTTGTAGTACAAACACAAAAAATCCTAATCAAACCATTCTTTAGACATCCGATTTTACAATATTTTAAAATAATTCAACTGGTTATACAAATTTTGGTAAACCATATGTCAAAGAGAAACAAGGGAAAAAAATCCTATATAAAAAACTTACCATATGCTAAATAAAGCCCTACCCAACCTTCCAAGTTTTACATACAGGTAAGGTCTTGTATTAATTGGTAAAGGAGTTGAGTGACCTTAATTTTGGTGATTCTTGCCTCAATTGCATATTACTAGACCAGATTAAGGTCATTCAAATCAACTAATGAACTATAAGAAGAGCAACAGTCAAATTCTTTAGCAGTATTTCATATTTAATACCCTTCTCTTTAATTAAAAGAAGCCCAAGGGCCAAATTGCCAATGGTGATCTTGGACCGCCATTGGATTAGCAGCGTGATTTTCCCACATAAATATTTTTTGACCCGCAATGTGCCCATATATACCTAGCCCAAAAGGATCACAACAGTCCTGAAAGTGAATTCAACACAAAACTCCTGCTCTGGTTTAAAACAAGTCATAGGAGGTCATTTAAGATCATGCGACACGACCATATGCATCAAATGAAAGATCTGCGTGTTAAAGAATGTACTATATAAAAAAAATAAAATCTCTTTTCTAGAGGAAAAGACGAACGGGAGGACATAAAAAACAACGAAAATAAAGCAAAAAAACAGGTATATAGTTCAAAATATCTTCCGGAATATCACACATCCAGTATATCACCCACGATATAAAAATGTTGAACCCCTATATGGTCCCACCCTTCCTATGGATCATGATTTGAACAAACTTATGTCTACTTTTTTCAGGAGCTTTCGTCATGAGTTATGAGCTTAATTTTTTGCATTGAAAGAAAAAGATAGAGAAATATTCAACATCTATGTGACATACATGTGATAAAATCGATTGCCTAGTGTGTGAGTTTTGCTGATTGAAGGTGAGATGGGGGAATTTGCGTGAGATTTTTTTATACAGCGATGATTTCATGTGATAGAGCATGTTATAAAACTCTAAGTACTGCTGTAACTTACTTATTCATTACAATAACATTTATTACATTAAACTTATTCCAGTTTCAGTAATTTCATGAAATTTACTTTATTCAGCACTGTACATTTCGAATACAAAGCGTTGTTCTACTTTTATTTTTGTTTCAAGTGTGAGAGTTATCTTCCCTAATAGTTAATACTACAGCATAGATTAGTAGGCACTCCCGATTGATAACCATTGACCCAGGCGTAAGCTATCCTTTAATAAACAAATTAAAACAGAGCGTGCAGGGTTCAGTGAAGTAAATTACCTACACATAATCGTTTATTTAATAAAATCAAGAATCCATGAAAAACAAAACTTCGTTTCTCAAAGGTGTGAAATTTTGACAGGATTTTGAGATGTGACAGGATAGAATCAGTGCTGAAAATTCTACCACTTGTGCTTAAGAGAGAGTGGGAAGTAGTTCCTATTGCAATGTTCACAGTGCAAAAAATTACTGACGTGGCTTCTTTACAGGGTTATTTGTGCTCGTGATAAGAATATACCAAGTAAAAAATTTTTGAACTATGTGATTTTTTATGCGGGTGAGTATTGTTACCCGCACATTGAGCTCGTGAGGATAGCTTAAAAAAAGCGCGAGGTCTCACGCCAAAAGCGTGAGATATCACATGCTGTGATGTGACCAATGTCATTGTTGTATATGATTACAGAATAATGATAAGCGTGAAGAATTTGAAGGCGTCAGTTATTACATAAATAAACCATCATGAAATTTGAAAACGAACTAAAAAGTATTAAAAAGAAAACAGGATATTAAGATCAAACCTGTTGGAATGCCCATAGACTGCCAAACGATGCCTAGGAAGTTGCTTCATAGTCACAGCAAAGTTCTCACATACAAAATGTCCAACAGCTGAGCCTAGAGGTCCTGGTGAAGACCAACATCCCCCTTAAGCTGCCCCTTCACCTTTCATGGACCTTTGAGGAATTTTAGGACGAAGTGAACTGTTGAAATGACAGAGTCAATCAACAGAGGAAAAGCATTAAAGAACAAGTGATGAGAATAAACGAGAATGCTATATACAGCAAGAAGAAGGCTTCCAACACAGACTCCAGCCATGCTGTCGGACAATTTTACAATGCTGGATAGAGAAACCACAAAAGATGGGGGACTCCAGTTCGTGTCTTCACACAGAGGACATACAATCTAAGCCAGATCTACAGCACACACTTTTTTGTGACTATGATTAATGACAGGAAATGTGGCAAGAGATTTTTGTTATATTCATGCTATATAACAGGTCTTCAAACTGCTTCTTGACACTATGCCAAATATCCTTGCGATTGACATAAGAGATGTCATTTCGCGGTTCACTCGCAATGATCGTTATAGCTATCGATAGACATATCAAACTCACCTTTAATAATCGTGGTCGTTCGTGAGTTTTCGCAAGGAAATTGAAATTCTCAATTGCAATCGTAGATGATTCATATGCATTCTCAAGCCAAGTAGATTGGATGGCAGGCATTGCATTGACGTAATACATTCCTTTATATGTTCGCAAGGTTGTTAAACTACAGTAAGAATACCTCTATCTCGAAGTTCCGAGGGACTTTGAAAAAACTTCGAGATATCCGGGGGTTCGAAGATATCCAAACTCGATCTTCAACATTTTTGGTGGACGAGGTCGAGGAATTGCGTGGATGAAATCGGTCCTCAGCGTGTTAGTTGTAATGGCGGCGGACTTAAAAAAGTACTGAGTTACCCAAGCTGTCAAACTAATCATTGGCAACCCCCCCGGGGGGGGGGGTTTTCACCTGGGTGACAATTATCATTAGCTTACTACAGCCACAGGCGTGAAATGCGTACTTGAGAGGCTAGGTATGGGTTAAAAGCAGACCGGAAAATTTACGCACTTCGAGGAAATAACCAGGTGAAATTGGCATGGGACCTTGAAAATACTTCGACATAAGCGGGTTTCGAGATAACCGTGTTCGAGATATCAGAGTTGTTTAAATTCATTTATATAGAAAAACGGTGGACCGGCCGTGCATAAACCAATTCGAGATATACAGGTATTTACTGTATCTTCATTTCTTGTTTTTGGTGTTTCAGACGGAGGTGTGTTGAAGGAGAATGTGCGGTTGTTAGCAATTTGGTGTGATAGAATTGTTGGATCTATCATCTAATCATAAGAAATTTATTATTCTCTTGGGTTTTATTGCTTCCCTGTGCATGCATGATTTTTGTTTGTTTGTTTTCTCTGGTGGACTACAGTGTAATTTGTTCGATTTCCTCTTCCAGCTTGTTTCCACCTCTCGACGATACTTGTCAGTTCAAAAAACTAAATTTCAAAATGAAGAATATTCAGAAGGAAAATTGTAAAAAACAACTCGCAACGCATGTGCTTTATTCATTTTATTCTAAAACAACACTTGCAAGAGATTTCGTTAGACTCGCATCGATTATCGCAGCATCGTAAGGTCGTAAAGGCATTTGTATCATTTCAGAAGTTAATTGAAAGAAAATTCTTGTATATTATTGCAAAAAAAATAGATACAGGTTCGTATGAGACTAATGTGTATCTTTAATAATATAGTATTGTGGCTCACTTTGTAAAATAAAACTATTACACCTAAATACATTTAGTTTTAAAATCGGGGTGGTTTGGCGTTTTTTTTTTTTTTTTTTAGGGGGGGGGGGGGGGTCTCATGGCACGATAGGTTCTTTCAACTACCCAATGCAATACTACATTCCTATTCAAGCTTGGAAGTCAAATCTCACACAAAGGAGTCAGCAGTTTTTCTACAATTTTAGTGAAAAACAACCATTGAGCTTTTGCAAGCTGTAGCAAGCTAAAACTGCTGAAACTCCTATGCTCACATAAGCTTTAAACCTTTTAATATATATGACATTAAGACATCCAGTGATATTTGTGATATTTATTTTATAAGAAAGTGACCATTTCTAGTGTTTTTTAGTATAATGATACTTTTAAGTAATTCCAGAATAATTTTAATATTGGATATCATTGGCATGATCATGTTATTCATTTCCAATTTTTGTCATATTTTAGTTTGTTACTCTGTAATGGACCCCAATGGAAATATTTTGGGTAATCCTAGATAGAGGAGATTTTCAAAGAATGTTACCACATATTTCTATAACTTTGAAACCGGCCATCTTGGACATGAAAGATCAGTGGTTTGAAAAAACTAAACCTTCAGGATATTTGTTACGATTTCTGTTTCTTTGAAAAAAAAAAATACTCTTATAGATTTTTCCTATACATTGCCTAGTGAAACCTAAACATTCCATGTCTGGACCCATCTCAGTGCTTGGAGGTTGCAAATATATTGTAGAAAAAATACAAGATCCATTTTTTTCTTTGAGTTTTTCAACTATCCATTTTACTGATTATGCAACTTAAACTTTATGGGAATGTTCTGTTGATGATATAACGTTTATTGTATGAATACAGAAATGCAATACTATCCCACATCACCACAAGGAATATAAATATCCACATCTTGTATTAGAATCTAAAGTTCATGCATTATAAAAATACCAGTCTCAATCATGTAATGGTAAAATAGCTAGCCAGAAGTTTAAAAAAAATAGACAGAAATCCTAAAATCCTCCCTAGATAGTCCATATCATTGGTGAAACATAGAATTTCTGGAATCTAAACAACACTGCAAATACTTAAGCCTGGCAACTTATCGACAAAAAATGAGTATTATTTGCAATGCGAATTACGAAAAATCTAATTCTTGGCAGAATAAAATATTTTGCAATGAATGT